>JAMQGT020006389.1:0-14594 GCA_024447675.2 Pterophyllum scalare | reverse complement strand
CGTATTGCTTGAGCCACTCCTTCACTTCTTTATATTTTGCTAGGAAAATGGAAAAGAGGCGCAACAATTTATAGGAACATGTGCACTGATGGACAAACACAATAAACTTCTACTCAACAAGCTCTCACAGTCAACATTGTATACCAACTTCAGCTGCTGTGTACAACATGGCCTGAACTCTCTTAGGCAGTTTTCCTGTAATTTCTTTAAGTAGTCTACAGGAATAGTTCTCCAGGCTTCTTGAAGGACATTCAAAGCTCTTTTTTGGATGTTGGCTGCCTTTTGCTTCCAATCCATAACTGATAATGTTCCATTGTGTGTTTTTCTTCCAGGTATGCTTTTACTGCATTGGCAATGTGTTTGGGATTATTATCACCCATTAATCCTCTTCTCTGTGGAAAGTAAAATAAAGTTCAAAACTGAACAACGTTTAATTTAAAATGATATGAAACAGAAAATCTCCTCAAGTTCTCACATTCACAATGCTGGAAACAGCATTTTTGGATGATGAAATGACTAAAACTGTTAATTACTAACATGTGACCTAACATCACAACTCTCAACTCACCATTATTTGAACTTTCATGTCACCGGTTGTTCCATGGGACATTATACAGTCTGTGCTTGGAAGCTACTTACCTCACGCTTACAGACAGGTCAGATATCAGGGTAAATTGGATGCAACCTTTTGCTGTCTCTCCTCCCTGGATTGCCCAATAGGGTTGGCTCAACTCTTACCTTATGTACATACATTAGTCAGCCAGTGAGATGGAGCCAGAACACGGTGATTTGATCAAATACTTCAGCCTTTGTGCCAGTTAGTTTCTCACGGCCGAGCTGCTACCGCTTTTCCAATGTAGAAATTGGTGTTGTGGTTGTGTGTGTGTGTTTATTCTCCATTCAAACATCATATTGTGGATGGTAAGGTTCAGTTTTTAACCTAGTTTTGTTTCTTGCCATCTTTTTATCGGTGTGCAGCATGGTGTGTATGATGGATGACAGCTCGGGGCATTTTTGAGTCCCTGTAGGCTCCCGTATATGTGACAGGCAGAATGTGTACATGTGTGTTTTTATGTGTGTAACACTGAATGGTAGCTATATTTGGCCACCTTTTCTCTCCTTTTTCACGAATGCTTTTAGTACACTGTCTGAAGTTTTTTTTTCTTATTCACTGAGCCAAATGAAGGGAGACATGCTTCACATCTGCTGGTTTTCTCTGTTTGTGTTTTGGACTTTTGGAGCAGCATCGGGCACTGGGAAGAGAGACTTTTTCAGGTTTTGACAGATATAATATAAACTAAGTCATTAATTAAGTGATTAATCAGCAGAAACTGCTGCAGATTTATCTGTAACAGTAGTACAGTAGACCGCTAATATGTATGAAAACCTATGATTCTGTTTACTGGTAACATGTGTGCACGGATGCTGCAAAAGGTGAGTGCCCAGACGAGCATTTTGAAAACTTTTCCCTCAATCCAGAGAATTTTCTGCCACTTTCTTCCAAATCCAGGCTGAGTGTTCTTTTCCCAGTTTGGCTTTCATACAGCAGTAGTCAGTGGGCAGTCTAAACGTTTCCCTAACAGTTAATCTCTTTACACAAAAGGGCACTTTGTTATGGCAGCTGCTTTGCTAAAAAATGCAAATCTGTCACTGCGTTTCTAAATTGTTCCCCTGCATCTTCTCTAACTGATGTCTTACAAGTTGTGCTTCCATCTTTCATTTAACTCGGAGCATAAACAGTTGATGTATTTTCATTTTGACCTCGAAGCAGGTCATGCACTGAGACTGAAGAGCTGTTTTGAACATGGCCAAGGGGACAAGAAACTAAAAAGTGTTGCCTTCCCCCCCCACTACCCTACCCCTTTTCCCCCAACTCCTGTCCTCCCTCCACCCCTCTCTGCCTGTCACGTGTTCTTTTCACAGCATAGAAAAGTTTCTGGATTAGGGCAGAATTAGCACAAAGCAGCGACGCCACTTCAGCTACACTTGCAAACAACACAGAAGAAGGGGGACAGAGACGCCGAGAGCGACGCGACGGGGGTGAAGACGTTCCAGCAAACCTCAGCCACCTCAGAAAACTCCAAACTTTGCTAAGCAAGAGGCAGACGAGTCCATCCCAGACACAGAGACAGAGCGAGAGAGAGAGAGAGAGAGAGAGAGGACAGGGGATCTTTGCCGACAAGGTCCTGAAGGATGGAAGAGAAGCAGTTTGCTGGGATCCTGGTGAGTTTTACTTTTGTTCAGTAAACACGTGTATACACACTCTTTTAAAAGCAGGAACATGTGGATACAGCCACAACTCAGCTGTGTGGCACTGGTGGGATGCAGCTGCTGGACCACAAGTTGAGTCGCCCTTTGGCTTCCCTTTTGAGGCCAGGTGGTTTGGTTTCATTGCACCAGAGGATTGTTCACAGCACTCTAACCTGTTTTTTTATTCAAAAAGTAGGTTCTTATACTCATAATTTTCTAATTTAGTCTCATTTTTATGTTGAAATTCTTAACCTGGAATGAAGATTCACACTTTTTTACTGAATAAAAAGCTTGCACAGAGTAATTATCCTGCTGGTGTTTATGTGCAGGAGACGGAGCTGTCATCCCCTGCTGCTCACAATGGCACTGCTTAACTACACATTAGCAACTAAACACTGTCCCAAAAGCCCCCAAAGTTCATTTGCAGGCACAGAAGCTCTCCTCTCAGCACACTCTCACCACCTATCTGATCTTTGCAAGAGCTGAAAACAGTAAAAGTGCATTCAGTGTTTTTTTTTGGGCCGCTGATAAGACATGAGGCCAAGAGGTAAATGTGTCAGTGTAGGCCTACGTGCTGGTGAAGCTTTAAATAGGGGTTTGGCGTCATTGGCAGTCAGGTCACCTCTCCCTCCGTCTCTCTCTCTCTCTCTCTCTCTCTCTCTCTCTCTCCCTTTAGTCCGTCTTGAGATGGTGATAAACACAAACACTGAGCTCCAACTCTCATCTGACATTCTTGCTTGTTTGAAGCCTTGCTTCCCTCCCCGCTGACATTTTTTTTCCCTCTGCCGCATTCTTTAAAGATGTATATCCCTGTTAAAATGCAAACACGCCGTCTGAAGTTAAGAGGGTGCCGTTATCAGTGTCTCTCTTGCACAAACATTGGAAGGTGCTTGGAGGATGGAGATATAATTTTTGCTTTCAAAAAAATGCTGTTTGTTTGTGTTGGAGAGTTTTCAGCGCAGTGACAGATAGCTAGTCAGTCGTTTGATTACTTTGGCACGACTGGATATTTGAAAAAATAAAAATAAAAGTGTGTGTGTGTTTGGCTATAGCTCATCACAAGGTTTTAAATGATTATGTCAAGAGGTAGATGTGAATAGTTTTGGCTGCATATGCCTGCATTTACCTATGATGTAAGTGCTAGTTTGTGGCCACTATGAAGTTGTCGGCCTCACTCACTCAGTGGTGTTTCTAAGGAAAGTCTAGAGGAAAGGACCGAAGTATCAATAAAGTGTATCTCTAGTGGCTGGTATTACTCCTCGCAGCCACCAGGGGTTTGTAGGCAAATAATAATAGGTGAAAGCATCCATTGAGAGCATTGTGGTGTTTTAGTGTATGCTTCAGCTTCATCTGACCTAAGAAAAGTTAAAATTTTGTCATTAGTCATCTTTAGAGTGAATGTTGTCACCTCAAAGGTGGGCAAGCAACATAAATGGTTGTAACACACATCGTATGTAGCAAAGCAATCTGTGTCAGTGGAAGCAATTCTGCTGTGCACAGTAAGTACTTTACTTCAAATGCTGATTTCATTCATTTAAAAGGATAATCAAGGCACAGAGCTCCATCACACCTCCTACAGCGGTGATGGCAGACAGCTGCTTATACACACACTCATGTACAGCACTTCTCTCCTGATTGGTCATTTCTCGTGGCTGGGGTTGTTGTCTTCAGCGTTTGTGGACAGTGATGTCAATTGTGTCTTAGAGATGTCAACAACGGATAAAAGAAAGTGTGTGTGTGTGTGTTTTGTGTGTGTGTGTGTGTGTGTGTGTATGTGAGCGGAGAGAATTACAGACAGACTCTCGCTCTGACATCGCCAACTGTCACTTCGCTTTCTTCCCCTCCCTCTCGCTCCTTGAGCTCTTTAAGCAGCCATTTCTGTCTCTCCCTGTTCGCCCCTGTTCTCACCCAGAAGATGAGTAAGAATTTATGAACAATATGTATTTATTTATCATTTGAAATTGAATCCATTCATCTTTGCCTCTATTCAGAGGGTGGAAGTTGACTGTTTCCTTTTGGTTGATTAAATGCAGCAATACCTTTTGAAAGTCCTTGCCCCATTTTTGAATTGTCTGGTTAAATTTATTTATGCTGGTCCAGATGGTTGGTGGATGGACCAGTCACTGTAAATCTCAGGCCACACAAGGCGCTCACTTCCTGCTACTGCTTGGCTCGACTGGTAGCCTTCTGCCGGGACTCTTTCTGTCCAAACTTAACTCCCGTACTCATTCACAGCGGATCAAAAGGGAGCCCCATCCCCTCAATCTTCCTGCGTTGTCTTTGACTGCCCTGGAAGCCACCACTTCCACTGAGCGGATGAGCAGATGGTGCCCTGGCACAAGCTTTTACTGGACGGATAGCTGTCTCTTTGTTGTTACTCCTTAGTTACCTCTTTTACGCTCGCAGTCCTTAAAACGTCTGCTGTTAAGATGTATGTATGTGGATGTGAGAGCAGGAGGAGGAGTTGGACTGAGGTTTTGCTTATATTTCTGCCGAGCACTGTATTCATATGTCTGGCTGTACAGGGCCACAGCTGGCCCTCCATCACCATCAACGCCAAATGGAGGAAAAGGTCAGTGACGACTGGCTTTAATGTTGGCAGGCCTTTAAATGTTTGCTTGTTACTTTTCATCCATAATCTTTGAGACAGTTTGACTTGGGAAGGATTATCAGTAATTCCAATTAGAGTCCAGCAATGGAATTCCAGTTTCTTGAACCCTAATATTCTTACACAAAATTGGGACTTTTTTGGCACACTGTGAGAAGATCATTTGAATTTCCTATTCTCAAATTGTTTGTTGCAGCACATTCTTGAAGCTATACTGTGTTCTCAATGCAATTTTAAGAAAATTGCCGACTATTTTTCATCCATGTTTAGTTGTCGCTGCTGGCCCAGCTAAGTTCAGTTTCTGTTCTAGTTCTGGTCAGTTTTTTTGAATGAAGCAACCAAGAATTACAGAGACCTAAGGGTGCACATGCACAGGTACAAGCAAAGGGTTTTACATTCTAGTTATAATGGAGGTAACTGTGCACAGAGACTCGTGTTAAGAGCCTCTAATATGATGTGATTCTTTTCTATTATTGATAAAATCTACCTGTTATCTTTGTATTTGTGTGGTCTGTCAATTGTACAAAAATAGTGAAAAAGGGTAAGTTGCAGTTTAGCAAGACAAACGTGATGCTTTCAGATGGGTTCTTCTGCCTTAGCCACGGTCTAAAATGCTCTTTGTAACAAGTTGTATTAGATGCATAAAACAGAAAAGTAAGGCAAAGAAAAACTGCAGGCAATGATAAATGATGCTACCCATAATAATAATACAAAAATATTTATGTGTGTATGGAATTCCTCCTGTGTATTAGGTAAATATTTTGCAGTTACTGTATTTGAATCCATTGCTACTACCAATTTGCAGTATTGTATAGACTGTAATTGTTATTAGTATGTGATGTAGACAGTAGTTAGTTCCTTATCTTAGTTAAAGTTCATGCTTGCTTGTGGCTGTATCATTCTAACAGTGCATAATCTTTAGGAATTTATGCTGCCAATGTGTGTCCTATTGCAAATGGAAACAGCTGGCCTATCCAGTTATACACACATATATACATTTGGCTTTTACAGTCAGTCATGCAATAAAAGTTATGTCACTTTATTATACAGGAATGTGTTTTTCTAAATTCTCCCCCTGAGTAGCAGTGTGTGTGTGTGTGTGTGTGTGCTGTGTGTGTGTGTAGATGTGTGAGAGAGAATGAGTCTGTTTCTCACTGTGTTTGTGCGCACGCCATTTCCCAGGGGTTGTGGGGCTAATGTGTGCTGTAGGCTGTGAAGTGGAAACTAAATGGAAGGAAATAGTGGGACCCACAGCCACAGCCTCCCTGAGGTCAGGATACACGCACTCACACACACACACGCACACACACACACACACACACACACACACAAAGGACGTGGTATTAACACAGTTTAGAATACTATAGAAACATATTTCATATTTCAAGCACTCAGATATGTTAATCCCCCTCATCACCACCACCACCACCACCACCACCTGGATAAATACAGATGCACACCCACAGACAGTCTGGATATTTATACATACTGACACAGGCAGAACAAAACTGGATCACTCACTAACACATCCGCTCTTTATGGCTCTCCTCTGTGTAAGGAATTAAGGCTGCGAGGCTGTGACGTTTGGTCTGAAAGTTGTAGCCTAGAGGATATATTTGGGACTTAGTAGGGATGTGCTGAGCCTTTTAAAGACAACGTCTTTTTTTTTTCCGTGGCCCATCCATTTGTTAATAGTCCTGCTCCATGTTTGGGTCTGTGAAAGTTGATAAAAGTTTTTGTAGGGCACGTCCTGTGGAGCTGCTGTTGTCAGTACAATGTTGGCCATGTGCACCACATTCTCCTCATACAATTATTACAGGTGAAACAGTTTCTCTCCCTCTCTTTCTCCACTTACGTAAGAAACATATTAAGTTGCCAGTCAGCCAGTTTAGTTAACAACAGTGCTCAGCAACCGTGTTGACTGCCTTTGGGGCGAAGGGCCAACAAACAGATGTGAACTGAGAGAGAGACTGATCTCTGAAGGCAGGTGGGGGAAAAGTCAGACATAATTTCTGTTTTTGATTTCACTCCACCCTCTGACTGATCAGCTGAATGAGGAGGGAAAATAGCATTCAGGCATACGCACGGGACACAGGCAGCACCCAGAATCAGCCACTGTGGCGAACGTACAATTGAGCGACAAGGGCCGCAGATGCCAAACACGTCCACTGCTGGGCACTCTTGAAAAGGTAACCCACCACCAACCAACCTCCTATGTATGTTCACACACACAGCAAAGAGGGGAAAAGGGGACTTCATTGTGTTTCAGACCTTTTAGATTTCATTTGGAGAAACCACTCAGGCTGAAAATTTTCTGATTTTCTTCCCCTACACTTCTTTTTTCTCATTCAGTGGATGCCTCCAACTCCACAAAAAAGACAAGTTAGAAAGAGGGGACTTAACATTTTCATCCTCTGTATTCAGTGAAATTATGGACAGGATTCTGATATTGTGTCTACACAGCAGGACTCCTAAATCTCCTCCCGTTTCTTTTAGTATTGTTATCATTTTCACCAGTATCCAATAAAACTTTTTTCTAAGGCCTTTTCAGAGCCATATTTAGGTAATTGGTTGCGCTTGAACCCAACATGCCCTCTGGCTGTGTGGATTTTGAATGGCATCTACACAGCCAGGGATTGGGGGGTCTGCTTTTCTCAGAACCGGACAGCCCTCCAATGCTTGGTTAACACCTCCATAAATAAATAAATAGATAGATAGATAGATAGATAGACAGACAGACAAAAGTATTCATTCATCAGCCAAATCACTGATTGGTGTTCCAGTATCTTCCATGGCCACAGGTGTATAAACCAAGCACCTAGGCATGCAGACTGCTTCTACAAACATTTGTGAAAGAATGGGTTGCTCTCAGGAGCTCAGTGAATTCCAGTATGGTACTGTGATAGGATGCCACCTGTGCAACAAGTCCAGTCGTGAAGTTTCTGTGCTACTAAATATTCCACTGTCAACTGTTAGTGGTATTATAATGAAGTGGAAGCGATTGGGTGGTGGTAGGCGACATTAAACCACAGAGTGGGGTCAGCGGATGCTGAGGTACATAGTGCACAGAGGTCGCCAACTTTCTGGTGAGTCGAATGCTACAGACCTCCAGACTTTATGTGGCCTTCAGATGAGCTCAAGAGCAGTGTGTTGAGAGCTTCATGGAATGGGTTTCCATGGCAGAGCAGCTGCATCCGAGCCTTATATCACCAAGTGCAATGCAAAGCGTTGGATGCAGTGGTGTAAAGCACGCCACCGCTGGATTCTAAAGCAGTGGAGACGTGTTCTCTGGAGTGACAAATCACACTTCTCCATCTGATAATATTTCGTATGGGCATTATATTTCTGTTACAACAACATGAACAGAGATTAAAATGGTCTTTGCTTTTGAACAGCCTGCTCTCACCCTGAAGAGGGAAAAAAGTCACCTGTCATTCTCTGGTGTATGACTTGACTTTGAAAAAGATTTCTTGTGTACTTGTATAGACTTACAGTAAAGTACAGTGTGTAACTTTGCACATGCACTTTGCCATATAGAAATAGTTAGGCCTGTTTGTTTCAGTGTCTGTCAATGAAGCAGCAACACCTTAGAAGGGATTTGCCTTTTTAACAGGTG
Organism: Pterophyllum scalare; assembly: GCA_024447675.2. NCBI lineage: Eukaryota > Metazoa > Chordata > Actinopteri > Cichliformes > Cichlidae > Pterophyllum > Pterophyllum scalare. The sequence goes on along the minus strand of JAMQGT020006389.1, from coordinate 6,120 downwards.
AAGATTTCACATCTCTTCCTGTCTGCCTCTTAGCCTTCCTCTCTTGCCACATTTTAAGCGCAACAGTGACTTTTGCCACGTGAGGCCAACTTCACTCACATGTTCCACACTTTCATCCCCAGCAATGGTCCCATATGTTTGTCAAAATGTGTATGTTGTGTGCTTTTTCCGGCCCGATTTGTTCCCATGCCTTCTCTCCGATGAGTCCCGCTCTCCCCGGGGTCCGAGCTGAAGCCTCACGCTATTTATACAGACCGAACAGCTGGGGCCCTCCCAGCCAAAGCAGTGAGGGATGAGGGGTCGGGGGATGGGTGGAGAATTTATCATGGAAACTTCAGGTTAAACCAAGCGTTGTAAATCTCTCTCTCTCTTTTTCTCTCTCTGTTCCCTCTTTTTTTACTCTGTCTTCCTTTCCTTCATTTGTCTTTCTCCCCTGGGTTCTCAGATGCTGGCTAGGCCAGTTTGTGTTTAGTTCAGGTCAGCTGGACTGCTGGACAAACATCATTCACTAATTTAAATCTTCTTCATTCCATTTCCCATTTCCCTTTTGTGTCTTCTTTATCTCTCTGTTTGACTTTTTTCTGTTTTGTTTTTTTTTTGTCCACAGCTGATGTTTTTCACTCTTTTTTTCCCCTCTTTGAAACACACGCCCCCCCCCCACTCCAATTAAAGAGCTAGCTGTTTTGGACTGAATAAAGAAGGTTGATTTTCCCTCCGACTGCGCTTCAACACATTTTGTCCTTTTGTTGTGCCAGACAAAGCCAAAGTGCTGTTGCAAAACTGATTTTTTTGTGTTTTCCTTCTTTTTTGTGTGTGTGTGCTCTGTGGCTCCTGTGGCGCTTGTCCTATTGTGAACCTCAACCCTGCGAAATTCTCTCATCACTGCTCTTCCATGCACTTGCGTCATTTTGTCTTCTCTCTCAACTGCACAGGCCTATACTCTGTCAACATTTCATCATATGAAGCGCTCAGGAGGGAAGAGAAAGTCAGGTTTATCAATGTTTCACTTCGAGTTCTCTTTCGCATTCAGACGTCCCATCACAGGCATGCTGAGCTAATGAGAGGTGAAGATATATTAACCTAATTGCTGTAAGGGACAGATATATAGATTGTGGCGGATATAATAAGCCCTGACATGATGTTGGCTCCCTGTGAGATTAGTGGTACAGTGTGAATCCATGTTGATCCATGAATGCTGAAGAACAAGAAGATATGCTGTGAGGCGGTCAAAAAAAGACATTTATGCACTTAGCTAAAGCCCAAATCACCTGCAACACACAGTTACACTGCACAGTTACAAGTTTTATTTTTTTAAAAGCTTCTTTGATGGCTTATAATGGATATCATGGATAGGTCACTGGTAAATTAGGATTGCAGACAATACACAAAAATCACAGTTAGTATGAGCCTTGGTTTTTAAAGTCATGGTTCACTACATTTTCAACACTCCAGAGGAAACAATAAATAAATGACCCTAATTCTTAGCTCCTGAGTACACTGGGTGCAGGTCTGTGACCAAAAGTCTCGTTCACATGGCTTCAAAGCACACAGGGAGCATTTTGGAAGTGGATCTTTTAGTCTGCATAGGGCCCTTTTTTTGAAAACTGATTAGATGGTCTGCGCTGTTCCTTTGTGTAACTTGCTGCCCCTTTGCATCTTCTCTGTGGAGCTTGAGGCAACCTAAGTCAAAAATAGACCTGTACTTAAACTACATGGACCAGAGAGCCCCTTCTGGGGTGCTTCCAAAGCGTGCTGTGGTGTATCTGGTTAGACTCATAAACGCTGGCTTGAGTGGCCACAGTAACTGACCAATACAGCGTGAACAGAGAAGTCACAGTTTGTGGCTGCTGGAAGGAAGATTAAAATTTAAAGTCTAGCAGTGTGAGTTACCTGAATGCATGTTTAATAAAAATGGCACAGTGTCAGACCCTGCTAGTATGCTACAGCCAAGAGACGATGACTGTTTTCATTCCTGGAGCATTTCATTCCGTCAGTTTTCTCCCAGTGAATTGTTTAGCTCAAAGGGTGTAAACGAACTAAGAACCGAATGCTGTGCACCAAACCATTACTCCCCTATTTTACACCTCTGCAAAATATATTCTACTGATGCTTCTTAGGTGCATTTTTTATGACAACAAATATTTGAAGTCCATTGTGGCTTTTCCACAACACCCCTCATGCGTTATTTATGCATGCTTTCTTTACTTTGCCTTCATCAGGGTGTGCTGCTCTTCTCTTCACTGTGTGTTTATTCTCAAACTTACTAGTTTAGTATTAAGATGGCACCACTCTGTGAGTTTGACCATTGACCACCAACTGTGTTTACTTGACCTCACATTTGGAGTTTGTTTTTTTGTCTTGCTCTTTTCATTCTTTTCTTGTGTACGACAGTTTTGGTTGGGTGTGTGTGCTCAGTTCGAAGTTGATAAGTTGCACAAGCTACGTGTTCAACTGATTTAGGACATTTTCAGAAAAACACGACATTTCTCAAAGTTGGGGACTTGATTGCAGTATAAATATCTCATGAAAGATGGATCCTTGTCAAGGAAAAATTCAGTCCTCACAGACTCTACACAGAAAGACTGACAGTGCCAGTACACCTACGGGCACCACCTTTGGACTGTAGGAGGAAACTCATACCGACTCACCTGATTGAAAGAACATTATGTGTAATTCTACCATTTAGTAACTTTTAGCTGAATATTAATTGTGTTGATTGGCCTTTAGGATTACAAAGCTTTTTTCAACCAACAAAAGAAAGGCATGGGGAGAGAAGTATCTGTCATGACTATACAGTGATATTTGAATTTATTTGCCAGTGCAGATAAGGGTGCTTTCAAAAAGGAGAGACAAACATGACAGCTGAGATGAAATGGGAAAAAAATCAAATGGAAGGAGATCATTTCTTTCTTCACGCGTTTTCATGTCTAAGTGTTGCATCTTTTTGTAGACATTTTCTAGAGGGTTAACTGGCTTTTATTCCCTTATGCCTAACAAGCTTTGCCAGTTTAACATTAAGCTATTCACTTCTCTATAGAATCACCACTCTAATGAATTACAGAAACTTGACTGGTGGTCATAAATGTTACATTGATGTCTCTTTTTATTCACAGTACAGATAGTAGTATACACTGACACTGACAGTGTTATTGGACTTCCTATAAATGAGCAGAATGCTAAAAGCACCTTTGAATGTCTCCACCATAGACATATATACATAGACGCCGCATTGAGCGGGGCGCCCCGTTGCTGTGACACAATCACTCGTCTGCCATATTGGATGTGGCAGATCTGCACTGTAGACTAATACAAGTGAATGGACTGAATTTCATAAAGCGCCTTTCTACAAAGTCATTTAAGTTAATGCGTTCATTTACACATTCAAATATGCACTAATATACACTGGGAAACTTTAAGGCACAAAAAAATAATTCTGTTTTCAAAATGTTAGAATGGCCAAATACGATCAAAAACAATTCGCCAGTCTTACCTGTGAAAGGCAATCTCCATGTGATCCCGTTTTGACTGTAAAATGGTTTGAAAAACTCCACACAGCACCAGAGTGCAGCATCTCTCTCATTTCATGTTGGCCGCTTTTGCCACATCCAATATGGCGGCGACGTTGACGTACGAGTCAGTGCTCGATGCGGCGTCTAGATATATATGTTTATGGTCTCCACCTTGATCAGTGCTAATTCAATTCAGTTTTATTTATATAACACCAAATCACAACAACAGTCGCCCTTTCAATGTAAAGTAAAGATCCTAGAATAATACAAATAATGAGGACTGAAGGTTTGCTAGGGGCACCAAACCCGCATGTGATTAAATGGAACTGGCTATCTGAAACTAAGCCTGAGTGTAGGGCGTATGGCGCCTGAGGCCTTGTACTAGCTAACTTTTTTTCTCCTGATTTGGCGTGATAGTCTTTGATGATTCATTTTTACTGATGGCCAATGCAAATCAAAATTCTTCTGCTGCTTTAGTTTATAAGCTTTCATCTCAGAAACCAGTTGGAGGCTGCAGCTGCAACAAATAAAAAGTGTCAGTCAGTGAGCCGAACTTATTTGCTGCCCGACTGTAGAAAAAAATCGGTCTACAGAAGAAAATACTGATTGCAGAGCAAATTATGCTGTCACAATACATTGCCCACAGTATATCGTGATATAAACTCTGCACGGAATCATCTGCAGTTCATCACGATATCCCCCATGCGGTTCTTCTTGTTTTTGTTTGTTTTTTTTAACTACAGTTTAGTTCATTTTACATTCACTTATTACCACAATGATTGACACTACCACAAAAAGTCATCATAAAAAAATATTCTATTAAGTCAAACTGGCAAAGGAATTAATTTAGTGCCTTCATCTTTGAAAAGAAATATTAGTAACATAGCGCAGAAGAAACTGATACAATGTATTACCATGTTGATATTCTGTCCAAACCATAATGTGGACACATTCTGCTGTTTGGTCAGTGGACTTATGTTAAGTGTTATCGTGGGAAATAGCACAAGCAAATCACAGTGAGCTGGTAGATGAAGGGTTGCACATTCCTGCTGCAGACTGTGCAAATCAGCAGACCATGAACATTAAGATAACATTTTTTACCATATAATTATAACATGTGGACAGTTGTGAACAGCTGAATGCTCTCTGTGGACATCAAGGCAAAACCATATTCAACAATTCCATCGTTGGTCCGCTTTACATCTTATATAGCCTGCTCACATAGTATAATCTGTAATGTTAATTCATTGCAATCTGCCAAACTGTTTGGAGCAGCGTACAGACAGTGGTAAGGAGGCACACTGTTTTCTTTTAGTGCTAATAATACAGTTATACACATATGCCACCTTAAGCCCAAGTTATTCCCTCTGCTAACCTATAATAAATCAAGTAGTGCATGAAAATTGATGAATAATTTCTAAATCTTCTCCCACTTCTCCCCATTTCTTTGTATGCCCCAAAGTCAACCTGCCTTCTAATTACAGTTGGATGTGCTTAAAATAAGGCTGAAAGCACATTTTATTACCTGCTTTGAAAGTCTGCTTAGTAAGCCTCCTAAAGAAATGTAAGACCCAGGGTACACTAATCTTCACATTACTGCATATTTGTTGAGTTGAGATTCAGTGAGAAGCTTGGTTTGCCAGAGTTGGAGCTTCAAATGAAAATGAGAAAGGAAGGCTTTTATTTTTATTTCTCTCTTTCTCTCTCTCTCTTTTTAATTACTGTTAGAACTTAATTTCTGTTGTTTGTGTTAACAGACTTAGGATGGAGTCTAGGATCAGCGTCAGTGTTTAAGCATGAGCCGTACCTGTAATAGAAGTTGGCATGTGTTTGAAAGTTAAATAGACAGCCTTGAGGAAAAAGGAAATCTATTCTGACCTTATCAGTGTTCTGCTGCCTGCCCTCTTCACTGTTTGTCTTTCTGCTCTTGTCCATTGATCTTTCCTTGTTTATATCTGGAAGCTACCAGAACCCATGCCAGTGGTTTCTAGTCAGACTTCTCTTAAGTTTGAATCAGTTAATCTATTATGTGGTAGACTGAGCAGCTATTTTGATATTTTTGGCAGCTGCTTCCATGTGAGGTTCAAATCCAATGCTCTTGTCTCTCCTCCCTCTGCTGGTATCTCAAGGTTCATTCTCTTTGATATGCAGTAAAAACTTTTCAGTGTGCAAAGTGCTGTCTCCTCTCTCTGGACTTTTGCAACTGAAGCAAGCAAACATTAAATGTGGAGTTTAACAAGTCGGCGTTATTTTCAGATGCAGCATCTGTGCTTCTCAAATTAGAGTTAAATTACCTAACATAATGGGGCAATTAGTTAATGAAACAAGCACCCCCTCCCCTCCTCAAGCTGCAGCTGCAGCCACAACAAGCAATTGTTCTGAGATGCGTTTGACCTAACAGATTCATACTGAGCTTTCACTGATTACCTCAATACTTACTGCTGGCATGATTTATGTTTAGTTAAGTGTAAGTATGTGTGTGGGTGGGTGCACTTGTGAAGCTTTTCATTTTCTTTGACTTAATCTGAGGCCAACAGACCCTCTGGAGGCAAAGCTAGTAAGAAGTTGCTGGATCCCTGTGGAGGAACTAATGATCTAGTAGTTTTGGCCT
>JAMQGT020006388.1:0-10371 GCA_024447675.2 Pterophyllum scalare | reverse complement strand
CTGAGACACAGCCACCACAAACACTCTCATATACAGAACTATGATGACAGAAACTGAAACAATAAAATATAAAACAAGGTCAATTATACCAGCAATATTGCTTATGATAAATGCACACTCTCCGTAGCAGGAGTTATACCTGCCTGGTTCAGTTAGGATGTATTTTGTATAAATACTGCAGTAGACAACAGCACAAAACCAACACAGACAAACACTGAGTTTGACTCTCGCCACAGTGATTCTGGTGGGGTAATGCAGAGGGTCACAAATAGCCACATAGCGGTCAACTGATATGAGAACTATGTTTCCTATTGAAGCACCAGATAATGTTGACCATCAGATAAATATAAACAGAACACATGAGATCACCAAGGACCCAGCAGGTCATGTTTCGAATGATTTCTAACGGCATCAACAGGAGACCCACGAGAAAGTCTGAGACAGCCAGAGAGAGGAGGAGGATGTTCGTGGGTGTGTGGGTGTCACTTCATCCTTTTATCACTAAATCATATGATGTAAATCTAATTGTCCACATATCTAAAACTTAAACTGTAGTTTCAATTTGAGAAGTTAACCTCCACCTGAAGTGGGAGACTGAGATGATGACCAGCAGGTTGAGAGCAGCAGTGATCAGAGAGATGAAGGACAGCACAATGTTCAGGAGCACAGCTTTGGACCAGTGAAGTGTCGGCTTCCTGCAGGAACTGTTGAGGAGTTGTGGAAAACAGAGCTCAGCTCCTTTCTGTATCTCCATCATCAGGCAGCTGCAGCTCCTGCAGCTCTGATCAGAACTTTTTCTCAAAGCTGATTTATCTCCTCCTTGCCAGCAACCTCTGTCAGTCTGCACCATGATAACCCTCCTCTTTGTCTCAACATAACCTATCAAACTTTCACCTTTTGATCCTCACTGTCTCACACACAGCTGGTTAATAGTTTGTCATTAATCTGGAACCCATGATGCTGATTGGTGTTATTGTAGTGGTCCTGGGTCTTGGCCCCAGAGTTTTGAGTTTTTGGACTTTCAAAATCCTGTTTATTTAGTATTCTCTGTTTGGACCCAAGGTGGTTTTTTAATCTTCATATATTTTCATTCTTATTTGAATTGTAGTTATTAATTCTAGTTTTTATTTATAATAGCTTATATCAACCAGCTTTTATAGTCTCTAGCACCACCTGTAATCCTTAATTGGATAAGCAGAAGAAAATGGACGGATGGATAGTTTATATTAAGTTTTTTCTTCAGTGTTTTTCTCCATTTGGGTCGGCTGTGGCTCAGGAGGTAGAGCAGGTCATCTACTAATCAGAAGGTCAGTGGTTTGATTCCTGGTTGTTCCAATTTGCATTCCAAAGTATCCTTGGGCAACATACTGAACCCCAAGTTGCTCTCCGTCGGAGTATGAATGTGTGTGATTAGACACAAAGCACTTAGCTGTCGAAGGAAGTGCTGATGTCAATGGGTAAATGTAAACGTGTTGTATAAAGCACTTTGAGTGGTCACCTAAAGCAGAAAAGTGCTATATAAGAATTAGTCCACTCTATCCTACTGTGAGAAATTTGTCTCTGTTAGTGTTACTAGTTATTCAACATGTAACAACTCTGTAATAGGCCGCGTGGCTGATTTTATTATTTGTCCCTTACCACCACATTGTCATGAACAAACAGTGTCTCACATTCTCTGTCTCTCTCTCTATGACATCATACAGCAATAATCAGTAATATCAATAACATAATTCCAGCTTTAGATCAGGACCACGGACAGCAACAACAGTCAAAGGCCAGGGGAATGGACATTTTAAGCTAAAGTGACATACTATCTTCTTTGACTAGGCTACCACAAGCCCAAGACAGATTTAGCCTTGCTAAAGTGACATAAAAACCAATGTAATGTCTCTAAGTGTCACAGATTGACTGTATGACAAATTGTGAGACACAAATGCAGAACTCGAGAGACATAAAATAATCTCAAAATCCAGTTTTAATGCTGATAACTCATAAGAATACAAAAAGTCCAAAATTTGCAGGGCAGAGGCAGGTAATCCAAATACAAGGAATCTTAGGAAAACACAGGGCAAGGAGACACACAGCTATGAGGAGCAATGTAACAAAAGACAAGGGGAGCCTGCGACAATATATATCCACACACCAGATAACAAGGGGAGCTGGAACAGGTGAGAACACAGATGTAGACTATAAACATAATGAGTCAGGAGGAAGTTAAACTTACTGTAACACAAGACACAGAGAACAACCACTAACAAAATAAAAGAGGAAATAAGGCACACCTCTTTCAGTTGTTTGTTTTGAGGACTTACTCCCTTCAGTCTCCTCTTTAGCAGGTAAAATCCATGTTCTATCGGATTTAAGTACAGACATGACAAGGTTAGTCTAAAACCTTCCACTTCCTGCCACCGGTGAACTCCTTTGTAGCTTTGGCAGTGTGTTTTGCATCATTGTCTTGCCTCATGATGAAGGATCTCCCAATTTGTTTGACTGCATCTTTCTTTAAATTGACAGAGAAAATGTTTCTGGAGACTTCTGAGTTTGTTGTACTGCTGCCATCATGCATGGCATCATCAATGAAGATTAATGAGCTTGTCCTAGTAGAAGCTATGCAAGCCCAAGCCATGATATTACCTCCCTGTGTTTCATAGATGAGCTTGTATGTTTGGGATCATGAGAGTATTCTTTCTTTCTCCAAACTTTAGCCTTTCCATCACCTTGGTAATGGGTCATCTTTGTCTCATCAGTTCATAAAACTTTGTCCCAGAATTTCTGAGGCTTGTCTCTGTACTTCTTGGCAAATCCCAGTCTGGTCTTCCTGTTTTTCTTGCTAATTAGTGGGTAGCATCTTCTGGTGAAGCCTCTATACTTTTGTTCATTAAATCTTCTGTGAACAGTAGATTGTGATCCCTTCACTCCTGCCCTCTGGGGGTTGTTGCACATGTTGCTGTTGTTTTAGGGTCTTTCTTTACAGCACTTGAAATGTTTCTGTTGTCAACTGCTGTTGTTGTCTTTGGTCTATCTGTTCCACAAATGTTACTTAGTGCACCAGCAACAACTTTCCATCTTATCTCAGCTTGATAATCGCTTGTTTTTCACCCATAGACAGCTCTCTGGTTTTCATGTTGGTACTCCTCTAATAAATGCAGTCTGCACAGGCAAAACCCAAATCTGAAACTGACTAGATATTCAGCACTATTTATTGTTTGAATTATCAATGTAACAGGACTCATCTGGGCAACACAAACACACCTGTCAGTCACATGTTCCAATACTTTTGCTCACAAGAGAAATGGTTGGGTTCAGACAACAATTGCTATCCAGATGTAAATACCGGGAATTAAAAGCTGCGATGTTTGAGCTTTTTTTTTTTCTCATATTGATTTTATTACGTCAAACCCAGATTTTTCATTCTACAGCAAAAATAAAGGCCCACTGTTGTTGTAATACTTTTTAAAAGGGGAGTGTACATTACAAAAGAAACAAAGAACAAAACTCAAATACGAATGATTCTCAAAAAACCCAAAAGGAATCATGAACCCACAAAAAATTTAAAACACTAGGTCCAAGACCTAGGGACCATGACAATAAGCACAGAACAAAGGATATAAGCCTATTAATCTCAGGCCCTCAAAGACTGACTGGACGAGGTTGCCGTACCAAACAGACACACTCATTTGCAGAATTCTATTCAACAGTCATTTCCAAAGGACCAGCTTCTACATATATCACACACTTATTAAATTATTTTCAACATGTATTTTAAACATACACTGATCAAGCATAACATGATGACCACCTGACTAATATTACGTTGGTCCTCTTTTTGTTGCCAGAACAGCCCTGACACATTGAAGCATGGGCTCCATTCAACCCCTGAAGCAATTCTTTGTACCATTGTATCCTCTCTGCTATGACTCCTTTTTATGGCAACACTGCAAAAAAGTGTATGATATTGTTGATTTTCTATCAGTGTGCACTGTCAACATCAATAAAAGAATTTATAATCTCAGTGACATGGTGGCACCAGTTCTCAATTACCATCTCTAATCAGGTCATAGTCCTTAGCACCCTCTAAAATGATCTAAATACAACCTCGCATTAACAACAACCCATGACATACTACACTGTATCATTATTTATTTAACAAAAAATAAGCCAAAATGCTGATATAGTGTGTGAAAAGAAAAACTAAGTACAAACTTACTATTTCCTTAGGGATCAAAAGGCATGATTGACAGTCAGGTGCTGATAATTAAATGCACTTGATTAATTGATCATCAGCAAGTGTGAAGACCTCTACAAAAGCAGAAGTTCTGATAGTTTGCTGGTCAGCATTCAGGTGTGTATTGATACAATGTCAAGAAAGAAAGACATCAGCAATGATCTTCGAGAAGCACATCAGAGTGGGAATGGTTATAAAACCATCTCCAAACAATGTGATGTCCATCATGATTCGCAAGTGGAAAACCTTCAAGACAGTAGCCAGTCTTCCCAGGACTGGACATCTCAGAAAATTTACCCCAAGGTCAGACCGTGCAATGCTCAAATAAAATGTAAAAAAAACCCCAAGAGCTAGATCTCAGACTCCACAGGCCTCAGGTAGCACGTTAAATGTAATCACTTGTTTAGAAGGGTTGCCAGGAGACAGCCTCTTCTCTCCTAAACGAACATTGCAGCACAGCTTAGGTTTGCAAAGGTACACCTGAAGAAAGCACAAGACTTCTTGAACAATGTCCTGTGACCGGCTGGTGACCTTTCCAGTGTGTACCCTGCCTCTCTCGCCCTATGGCAGCTGGGATAGGCTCCACTGGAAAATAACGTTTTTGTCCATAAGGTACCATCCATTGACTTCAATAATATAATCAAATTGAACAGTGAAATAAAAGATACAGCTACCTTAGCATGTTAAAGTAGGGTGCTCAAAGCATCGTAACATTTGTTTATGGTATCTGACTCAAAGGTGTTCAGTCATAATTCGCAGCATCGGCTTATTAGCGGAGCACATACACCAAATTTCGAAACCTGTGGTTCATCTTATACTGAGCAGGATTAGCATTGCAACTATGTGTCATCAGTAGGATAGAGGCACCACTTATAATCCCTCGGACAGTAGCTTCAACCACATAAACCACATGTCCGAACCTGCGGTTCCTCTCACACTACAGCTCCAGAAATTCTCATCAAAATTGGTTCACAGTTTTCTGAGTAATCCTGCTGACAAACAAACAGACAACCAAAACATAACCTCACTGGTGCAGATAAATATGTGATAACTAGAATTCAAGTTTTACACAATAAATTTGAAAATGTCAGTACGCTTAAATGAAGTGTTTCAATCATCTTATAATAACATTACTTTGCCCTGTAAACCTACCCTCATCCTTTGGAATTGTGTTAGTATCATTACTAGTTTCCAGGTTATTTTATAAAAACAGTTTTCCCATAATGGAGTTTTCTCAACAGTTTAAGATATTTCAAATCTTGAAATACCTTGCTGAATCAGGAAAGGTTCAGCTACATTTTGGAGTTAGTTGCATGTTACTGCTTTTTGTTTCTTATTCTACAGGAGTGGATTCATTTTTCCACACTATAAATTTCAGCATTCTACATCATTAAATCCAGAATCCTCCTTCATTCATCAACAAACTTTGCTATGTGACAGAACTCATGATCATGTTTCACCCTGATACTCTATAGAAGATCCAGGTTTATCCTCATAAGGTTAGACCAGTGTTTCTCAAACTGTGGGGCACAGGGTTATGACAGGTGGGTTGCGAACAACCTGGGAGAAAAGTCATGCATTCTCACATTGGAACAGGTAAATTAGCACACGTTAGCAGGTACATTAGCTTAGCAACTAGGGAAATTCTCCACCGTCACCATCTTTTGTGATGCCGCTTTGCTGAACCTCGCTTTGCATGGGGCATGAAAAGATTTCATCTGGTTCAGTGGGATATGATGGAAAAAGTTTGAGAATCACTGGGTAAGATGTGAATATTGTCTCTATCTCATAATGGTAAAGAATATTAAAAAAAAATTCTGGATCCAGGTCGTGATCTGGATGACTACCAAAATTGAACCAATTCTTAACTCCAGAAATTTTCATTGAAATGCATTCATAATTTTCAAAGCTATCCTGCTAACAGAAAAACTAAATTTTCTTGAGTGTAGCAGTAAAATTGACATTAGGAAATGGACATAAAAATAAAAAACACAACTACCAGAACCCCAAGAGTCCTGACTGCTTTCAGCTGAGATCTGTTTGTTTGATTCAGTGAACACTGGAGTATGACAGCTATAACATGAGAGTGCATGGCATGAGCCTGAGACACAGCCACAACAAATACCCTCATATACAGAACTTCAATGACAGAAAGTGGAACAATGAAAGATTAAATGGTTTTCTATTTGGGTAACATGGTAATAAAATTTGATTTCACACAAGAAGCCTAGGGTGTCTTTATGACCGTGGCCTTATTATGATGTTGCATTGGCTTTACACCACGTGCTCCGTGTTTTTCCCTCTAAAAAAAGGATCTTAAGTTGGCGATTCATTAAAACTACAGTTAAGCAACGATCCCACCAGTCATGGCAGATGGCTGTCCCTCGCTGAACCTGGTTTTGCCAGAGGTTTCTTCCAGTGGAATTTTCCTCCAGCAACTTCTTTCAGTCTGCAACACGCTCTTTTTCTCTATATCATAACTTTCACTTTTTCACACTCACTGTGGCACACTGTTTAATAGTATGTCATTCACGATGGTGATTATTGTTAGATTATTATCATGGTCCTGGGTCTTTGTCCTAGAGCATTGAGTTTTTGGACTTTTAAATTCCTGTTTATTTAGTATTCTCTGTTTTGATGGTCATGTATTTTCATTTGTATTTGGAGTCTGAAGTATTATTTCTAGTGTTTGCCTATATTAGGTAGTAAGTTTTTCTTTAAGTGTTTCTTCCATTCTATCCCCTTGCTTGAAGATTAAAAAACAATTTTAAAAAAAGAGCTTTAAAAAAGGGTTGCCTTTTTTTTAATCCCACAGGTGTAACAACTCTGTCAAAGGCTGCAGGGCTGATGTTGTTTATGGCCCTTAACACCAAATAAAGGGTCAAAAAACACACTGCCCGAACAAACATCTAAATATTATGTCTTTTCTCCTCAATGCATTCTTGACACAGGCAATAAAAAATTTACATTTCCAGATTACTGGATGTATCAATTTACTGATTTAAAATCTTACTGGAGCAGGTTTTACAGTCTTTTTAATAGTATGTTTGTCTCCCTGCTGTCATGTTTGAAGATCTGCAGAGTTATGAGAATTTTAACAGCATTTCTAAACCAGGGGTAAAACAGGGCATAGATCAAAGGGTTTAGACAAGATTTAAAATAATAGATAAAGATCACAAAAAATGTTGATGGAGTCATTGATCACATTGTCTTTTACGGTGAAGGAACAGCAGTAAAATGGAGAGTAGCATGCCAGATAACACAACTACAAGAACCCCAAGAGTCCTGGCTGCTTTCAGCTCAGATCTGTTTGTTTGATTCAGTGAACGCTGCAGTGTGACAGCTGTAACATGAGAGCGCATGGCACGAGCCTGAGACACAGCCACCACAAACACTCTCATATACAGAACTATGATGACAGAAACTGGAACAATAAAGGATAAAACAAGGTCAACATTCCCTGCAATATCACTGATGACAAACACACACTCTCCATAGCAGGAATTATACCTGCCTGGTTCAATCAGAAAGTCTTTTGCATAAATACTGCAGTAGCAAATCGAATAAAACCAACACAGACAAACACTGAGTTTGACTCTCCCCACGGTGATTCTGGTGGGGTAATGCAGAGGGTCACAAACAGCCACATAGCGGTCAACTGATATGAGAATTATATTACCTATTGAAGCACAGATAATGTTGCCAGTCAGATAAAAATGAACAGAACACATGAGATCACCAAGTACCCAGCAGGTCGTGTTTCTAATGATTTCTAACGGCATCAACAGGAGACCCACGAGAAAGTCTGAGACAGCCAGAGAGAGGAGGAGGATGTTACTGGGTGTGTGGAGCTGCCTGCAAGGAGACAGAAAAGAAAATAATACACATTAATCATTTCAAAATGTCTTCATGAGTAAAAACATTCCACTGATAATGCATGATTCAGGCAGTTCATTGTTAAGAGATAAGTTTAGTAAATTTAGCAGTCATGGTTGAACCAGATATTTATCTCTTACACTTCATTTGTTTGTCACTAATCTATGTTTTCACATATCAAAAACTTAAATTGTAGTTTCAATTGAAAAGTTAATCTCTGCCTGAAGTAGGAGACTGAGACAATGATGAGCAGGTTGAGAGCAGCAGTGATCAGAGAGATGAAGGACAGCACAATGTTCAGGAGCACAGCTTTGGACCAGTGAAGTGTCGGCTTCCTGCAGGAACTGTTGAGGAGTTGTGGAAAACAGAGCTCAGCTCCTTTCTGGATCTCCATCATCAGGCAGCTGCAGCTCCTGCAGCTCTGATCAGAACTTTTTTCTTAGAGCTGATATCCCCCCCAGCAACCTCTTCAGTCTGCAACATGATAACCCTCCTCTTTCTTTCAACACAACCTATCACACTTTCGCTTTTTCACACTCACTGTCTCACACACATTGGTTAACGTCGTGGCATCAATCTGGGACTCATGATGCTAATTATTGTTAGATTATTGTCATCGTCCTGGGTCTTGGACCCTGAGTTTTGAGTTTCTGGGCGCAAAACTTAAGGCTGTGAATTCCTGTTTATTTCGTATTCTGTTTGGCTCTTGTTTGTTTTTGTTATCTTAATCAATTTTCATTCATATTTTGAGTTCCAGTAATTAGTTTATGTTCATAATAGTTTTTATTAAGTTTTTCCTTCAGTGTTTTTCCTCCATTCTATCCTGCTGCGAGAAGCTCTCCAGTGTTCATTGTTCCAGTTATTCAACATCAGCTGCAGGGCTGATATTGGTTTTTTGGCACTCACCACCATGTCAGGGCAGCAAGAAGCTTGGAACTTCCCATTTCCATCAGTGGAACAAGGCAAACAAGAAGAAAAGGAGAGAAATAGTAGAGGCGGAGGTGTGACAGCAGGAGATGCGTAAGGGAAGAACTGTTAACCTAACAACCCAAGGAATGTGTCGGCTTCCCTGCAGGAACTGTTGAGTTGTGGAAAACAGAGCTCAGCTCCTTTCTGAATCTCCATCATCAGGCAGCTGCAGCTCTCTGATCAAAGCTTTTTCTCATAGAGCTGATTTTATACACACACACACACACACACACACACACACCGTCCACACAGTACTTTCACTTTTAGGCTGCCTGATAATTATTAAAAGACTCTGGGTATAATAATTATTAACCTGGATGACTGAGAACCTACACAGACATATCGCCTTGCACTTTGGGAGGAACACCCTTCAATTGATGCTGGAGTATGAAAGGGAATCAAGGAAACTAGAGGACCACAGGAACCACTTCCATTTCAACTTGAGATACAGACAGTACAGACTGGTTTCCAAGAGTTTTCGCCTGGGGTCCACAGTCAAAGGACATGGAGCTGAACAAATCCTATGGAGGGCATAGAACCACCTTTTGCGTGAAAGGCTAAGACAGGTCCATTTCACTATAGATGCACTCCAAAACAAAATCCACCAGACCAGGAAGAAACTCTCATCACTTTTACATCCTATCATCGCAGAAGAAGTTTCTGCGTTTGTGGACAAAGCCCAGCTGGCACAACATATCAAAGGCGAGGAAAGACAACTCCGTAAACACTGCAAACAAAGACCTACCATTCAGAGTCAGTACACAGACCATCTGGAAACAAACAGGAAGACACCATCATCAGTGAAGTGGGTTACAAACCTGTCAGACTGGGTCCTCACTAAACCAGAAGAAAATGTGCTAGCCAAAGGGCTCAATCTTGCCATATCCCCACAACAGCTGCCCATAGTTGACCTCATCATGGCCACAGAAACAGCAATAAGAAATAACAAACTATCACAACCAGAAGCAGAGCAAATCAGGATGAAAGTTTCAGCTACCCTCTCCAGTGCAAGAATTTCTCCATCCAACCTCACTATTCAAGAAAATCCATGAGCAAGGATCAAAACATCATCATACTGCCAGCCAACAAGGCGAGGTGCAACATTGTTCCGAATTCAGCTGATTACCATACCAGAATTACTACACTCCTCAGTGACAACAATACTTGTGAGGTCTTATGGTGAGACCCTACAAGCAACTACAAGAAAAAAGTCATCTGTTGCCTACAATAACTCAAAAAGAACACCAACTTACTACCATCTGTACCCTGGACAAACTACTCCATGAATTTACGGACTCCGG
>JAMQGT020006387.1:0-45129 GCA_024447675.2 Pterophyllum scalare | reverse complement strand
ATTCTTCATCGGTGACCTCTGAGAGGTCTGCAGAGTTTCTTTGTCCAAGGGATGATCCAGAGGTCACTGGAAAGGACCCAGAGGTCACTGAGAGGTTCTGATGGTTTTGGAGGTTTTGCTGGGCTTCCAGTGGTTGTTTAGAAGAGTTGCAGATGTTGTTTTTGAAACACTTTTTATTGTTTAAGAAATGTTTTCTAAGGTTTCACGGCCTTCTTAGCTTTACAAAGGTAGCACAAAGGGGTCACTGCTGTGGACCTTTTAGAAGTTTTAAATACTTTTGTGAGGTTTCAAAGACATTAAATTTTCATTTGTTTTTAGGTGATCTTTGAGGGACTTGTAACACATCTGAAGGGACTTTTAGCAGGTGATCATAACCTTTATAGGTTTAAAGGACTGTCACGAGCTTGCTGTGGACCTATATATTTTCAAAGGGATATTTTAAGAGGCTTTAAGTAGTTTTTACATTAAATAAAAGTGTGTACAAGGCATTTGGGTGATTTTAAAGGGGCTTTAACAAACCTTTATATGATTGTGGGGTTGCTTTGGGGATATTTATTGACTTAGACGTATGTTGAGAACCTTTCGAGGGACTTAAAAGGTTTTAAGCAAGCTTTATGAGCTTCGAAGAATCTTCCTGATGTTTTGCAGGCTGTGTGAGGTGGTTTTAAATACAGAAGAATTGTGAGGACATTTGTGGGGACTTTTAGGAGATTTTAATAAACTTTTAGGAGGTTGTTGGGATCTTTAAGCGGATCAAAGGATTCTGAGGCACTGAAAAGTTCCCAACTAGCATTGGCACGACTTGAGGACATTGTTGAGAACCTTAAGTAGTTTCAAAGGTCCATTAAGAGAAAGTTTCAAAGATCCCAAGCAGGTTTTAAGGACCTTTTAACAGGTTATTTATGATGTGATTCTTTAATGGACCTTGTAAGGAGGTTTCAGAGAACATTTAGGAGAACATTTGGATGTGGTTGGAGTGCTTGAGGAAGATTTGATTACTTGTAGCTGTGTTGAGGACCAGTGGATTATTAAGAGTGTGTTTAGTAACTGACTTTTTAGTAGATTGATGAGAACCTTCAGTGGGATGTCAAAGAACTTTGGGTGGCTTTTAAAGGATGTTTTAGTAACTTGTTGAGGACTTTAGTTGATGGTCCCTTTCTGTCTTTCAGATGTGCTGATGAACACCAAGCTGGCGACATCAGACCTGAGATGGATGAGCTATCCTGCTGATGACCCTCAGGTATGCACCTGTCCATCTGTTAGCATGTAGCTAACCTTTCTCGTTGCTTCAAATGAAAAAGCTCATCTATAATCTGTCATCAGTGGGAGGAAGCTAGCTCTGTGGACGATGACCATAACAGTGTGCGGACCTATGAGATCTGCACACCCAGCAGCACATCCTCCTATTGGCTTAGGACGAGCTGGATCCCCCTGAAGGCGGCGACAACACTCTATGTGGAGATCTGGTTGGTGGATTTAAATTAATTTGTGTCGATTAACGAGGTCCAGAATGAATAATTAACGACTGAATGTGTCGCTCCAGGTTTTCCATGATGGAGTGTGCCAGTCTGAACAGGCGTCCCTGTAAAGAAACCTTCAACCTTTATTACTACCCATCAGACAGTGACGACGCCACGCTCACGAACCCAGCCTGGATGGAGAACCCGTACATCAAAGTGGCCACGGTTGCTGCCGACCACTTGCGGCAGTACGGCGCCAGGGGGCGTGCTAACGTCAAGGTGCTGCGATTGGAGGCGCTGCATAGGGCGGGGCTTTACCTGGCCTTCCAAAGCCAGGGCACCTGCATGGCGCTGCTCTCTGTACGTGTATTCTACAGGAAATGCCCGTCCCTGCGCCGCGCCTTCGCCTCTTTTCCCGAAACCATCCCCCACTCACTGGTGGAGCAGGTAATCATGGGAACAGCAGGGTCTCATGTCACATGGTGAACAAGTTTAAGCATCATCTTTGAGTTTAAAGAATAAAAGCAGCACTGTTTCACTTATTTGCAAGCTTTCATTTTGATAATCTTCTGCAGGCTCAGGGTGTGTGCGTGGAGAATGCTGTGACTCCGCCTGGAGAGCACTCACAACCTCCCAGCATGCTTTGTGGCGAGGACGGGTCGTGGGTGGGGCAGCCGACGTCCAGCTGCGCCTGTCGTCCTGGATACGAAGCGGGAGAGACCGACGTGCGCTGCCGAGGTGAGATCAACAAAATAAAAGAACTTGTACAAGTTTTCAAAGTAAAAGCACTGTTTAGATCCAGTGAAAACATTTGAAGACTGGAGCTGAGACTGGAGCTGAGTCATTGAGACTCAAACTCACCAACAGGTCCGACAGTCGTTTGTTTAACAAAGTAAAAGCATCTCGTGTCTGTCGTGTCACTCTCAGCGCCTAAAAACTGCGAGACTGAGTAAACGGGAGAGACGCTGGAGATGGTTAGAGGCGGAGCCAGAGCCATGTGCTGACAGCAGGGCAGAAACAGGCAGTGAGCAGGGGGGAGGGGTCAAAGTGAAGCAGGACCAATAAAACTTGGCAGTAATCAGATTACCTCACCAAGAATTCTTAAATTATTACCCAGCAAACATTTAACAGATTATAACAGATTATAAGCAGGTAAACACAGATTAGAGTGGCCGTCTCAGTCCGGATTTCTGAACTAAAAAGGATTCTGGTTTCAGCCGCAGGTCGGAGGAAGCTGCAGCACTCAGGATTTCCACAATAAGACGGTAACAGGAAAAACTGAACGGTGTTAAAGTTTATAATATTTTCTGGGAAAAGTTTAAAGTTTTATAATAAAATACATATTTATTTACATTGTGATGATAAAAAGAACTTCTTAATCTTTAAGGAAGGAATTTTTCAGAAAGTATTTTTAAATATTTGTGAAACATAAAAATTTTGAAAATGATAAAAAGTAAATTAAAGTCACTGATTTGTTGACAGATGGATTCATGAACAATTTAAAAAAGATTAATAAAATTCATATTTTATATTATGAGGAAAAAAAGCTGTGAAATGTAAAAACAATTGTAAACTGATGTCATATCAGGAGGAAAAAACTGGCATTTATAAAAAAATGAATTTATCAACAATTAGAGATAAAATATAGAACAGAATCATTAAAAGTTCTAAGAAGTGCTTCAATGTTTTTAGACCAAAAAGGAATAAAAAATCCAACATCAGGAAAAGGCTTAAAAACATGAAAATATTTTAAATGTCGTGAAATTCTAATAAAAATCAGTTAAAAATGAAAAGTGGGCTCTTCCATCAGAGTCGCAGCTTTGAGAATATTTGCAGTAAAAATATTTGCAGACCTGGAAAGTTTTGAGAAAAAGCAGTGATATTAAAATGCTGTGAGGAACGTGTTCACGCTTATTAGTGTTTTGATTTTAATGAGAGGCACTGGAAGCATCCCCTTCACGCTCTTCAGGCGTCCTTTCACAATAAGACGACCCCCGAAGCTGAAGGTTATTATTGAGCCGTCGCTGCAGTCGTGTGCAGCTGTTTACTTTAATGGCTGAATGAGAGGGATTGTGGGTAAACTCCAGAAGCAGCAGCTGTGGCGTTACCCTGGAGGAAGCACGCTGTAATCCGACTCCTTCCCTCCACCCTCCGCCAGTTTCCGCCCTGTTTCCACTCTTCCTCTCCTCTCCGCCGCTGCTGCGGGATGAAAGCAGAGCGAGGTCGGCGCAGGCCACAGACGGCTCGGTCCTCGAAGCTTCCTGTTATTCTCTGCGAGGTCAGAGGTCGGCCGACTGCAACCGGGAAGCACAGAGGCGGCGGACGAGGGTCGCCTCTGCCTCTGAGGGGAGGGGGAGGGGCGGTGTAAGAGCTGGGCTGAGTGAAGAGGTCAGAGGTCAATTTCTGCTGCTTAAGCAGAGAGTCACTCACACACGCTTGGCAGGGAAGGCCAGTGATGACATCATGGCAGCACTTTCCACATCCTGTAGAAACCAAGGTCACTTCCTGTCTCTTATTGTCTGTGAGGCTGCACTCCTCCCTTCAGCCCTCTCTGTGGTCTTCCTCATTACTCACAGTCAGTCAGCACCACAGACCTACTGTTCTCTGTTCTGTAAACTCGCTCATCTCTTCATACCTGAGTGTTCGTGATGATGTCACAAAGAGCCGTTCGCTGCAGTAGAGACCAGCTCTCAACGTTCTCAGGGACTGGTTAATCCACAGAGACCGAGTCCTTCATGGTTCATCGGCATGTTTGACTGAAACTTGTTGGACATCTGACAGCTTCGTTGTTGGTTTCAGTCTTACTGTTTGGACCCAGATGGTCCAAGATGGACCCGATGGTCCAAGATGGACCAGATGGACCCAGATTGACCCAGAGGTCGAGGGTTTGAGAGCTGAAATTACAAACTAAAATAAATAGACAAATCTGCAGCTCTGAGTGCTTCTACGGTGCAGTGTTAGTCCAGTGAAGCACAGCAGCCATATTATTGGTCAGATAATAACTAAAAGGCTTCAACAACACAAACACGGTGCAGAGGTCCAGTTCAGGGGCTTCAGTTAGCTGAGGTGGAGCTAGCAGCTAGCCGCCTGTCTCACCATCTACCTGTCAGAGAGTCCAGAGTGTTAGAGGTTTGTTATTCATGTGTAATCATCATGGCACCCTGCTGCTTTCAGCTCCACTATGTTAATGCACTGTTCAGAAAATTAAAGGAACTCTTTGAAGACCCATCAGAGCTCAATGGGAAGAAGACCCATGCTGGATCTCTGCACTGATGTGGACACACAACAGGGTACCACAGTTTTTGAGGATCAGCCTGCAGAGGCTGACTTCAGACACCCCAACAATCAAAGAGAAAATGATGCAGCAGCTGGAACATTAGCTGAAACTTCACTGCAGCAGCTCTAAATGGTCCTCAGAAGTTTTTGTGGTCCCCACCTGCACAGGGGCTCCTAATGAAAGGATGGGTGGTGTCCTGGAGGATCTCCTCCCAGATCTGGACCAGGATAACTCTGAGCTCCTGGACAGTCTGAGGTACAACCTGCTGGTGTTGGATGGACTGAAAGGTGATGTCCCAGAGGTGGATTTAGGTCAGCCAGTGGTATCAGTTCCTTCATCCTCCAGGAACTGTCTGCATACTCTCACCATGAGGCACCAGGACCCACTGCACCAGCGCAGGGTCTGACGGGCCAAGGATTTCATCCTGATACCTGTTACTTCTGCTCAAAGCTGGACTTTTTAACACAGGAGTCTATTGGGACTGACTCACCTAGTGGACATTAGAGGAAATGCAGGTTTTATGAGTCTTTAGGGTTCAGGTTGAGGGTTATGAGTATTTATCCGAACTTCAGAGGCTGATGTTAATGCTAACCCTGTCTTACAGCGTGCCCGTCCAGCCATTTTAAAGCAGAGTCAGGACCATTAGGCTGTAGTCCCTGTCCAGCCAATAGCAACACACGAGTCCCAGGCTCCGCCTACTGCCCGTGCCACTCTGGTTACTATCGAGCCGATTCGGATCCGCTGCACACTGCCTGCACACGTAAGAACCACTACTTTCATTTATTTTTCTTTCTCTCCCTCAGGTTAGACTACACTGAGACCTTTTGTCCTACATTTCCCATCATGCAGCAGCACAGCACATTGTCTTTCACTACAGCCTCGTCACTGGTCTCCAGACTGACGCGATGTAATTTGTTATTAGAGAATCTGGAGAGCTCTTTAAACTCTGTTTAAACTCTGAAATATGTCCCGACACACACACACACACACACACACACACCCACGCACATGCACACACACACACAGACACACACACACACACACACATACACACCCACACAGTACTCTGCCAACAAGCCTGCACGCCCCCTTAAGTACCTCAAACCCGCCCTTTTAACTACATCCCCTCAGGCAGCAGCAATTAGGCAAATTAATAGGCTCATTAGCTCTTTGTGTGTGTGAGTGAGTGTGTGTGATTTCAGGGTCATACAGGTAAGGACTGCGCACACACACAGGCAGGTTTTAGGTTACTCTGATGTTTGTGTGGAAGCAGGAAGTTCTTATCTCTCAGCTCCTCCATCAGGCTGCAGACAAAGCAGCACAACCTCATTACAGAGGAATGAAAACAGGCCGCTTCATTCTCAGGTGTCCCATATAAATCGACCTGCCTGAGAGTCGGAGCTCCGATGCTGTTTAACATCCCCAGGTAATATTCAGCAGTTGCTGACCTGTGACCTTTGACCTCTACAGAACCCCCCTCTGCCCCTCGCTCCCCGGTGAGTCAGCTCAATGACACCATGGTGACTCTGGAGTGGAGCGAGCCGCAGGTCCGCGGAGGACGAGCGGACCTGACCTATAAGGTCCTGTGCTCCACCTGTGGGCCCGCCACCGCCACCAAGGTACATCACCTCCACCTCTCTCCCTAATTGCACCAGTCTGACCTGTCAGATCTGACTCCACTCCATTTTTTATGTGCCTCCACCTCTTCAGGTCACTTCCTGCTCCGCGTGTGGCGACAGCGTTCTGTACCGACCGGCTCAGGATGGCCTGACTCAGCGCCGTGTCGTCATCTGGGGGCTCCGCCCACAAACAAAGTACAGCTTCACCATCCAGTCGCTAAACGGCGTCTCTGAACTCAGCTACGTTGAACCAGCCTCCATCAAAATCGAGATCACCACCAGCAGAGATGGTATCAGATGCACACTTCATTACCCAGAGTGCATTTCAAATTACATTAATACACGTTAATTCATTGAGTGCTGATTCGTTGTTGGTGTTTCTGTAGTTCCCCCTCCGGTATCAGGTCTGAGGAGGGTGGAGGCCTCAGAGACCAGTCTGTCCTTAGAGTGGAGCGTCCCAGTTGTGCACAACCAGTACCAGATCCTGGACTACGAGCTCCGCTATGGCCCCAAGGTACACACAGACACACACAGACTGGTTTTTCTGTCCTGTGAGGACCCTCATTAACCTCATTAACATGCATTACTAGGACCCCTGCGTTTGTTTAATCCTGAATAACTTGTCGTCATCAGGATGCTGAGGAGGTGGGAGAGTGGCAGTACGTGTTCAGCAAGTCTTCTTCTCTGGTGCTGAACGGGCTGCAGCGGGCGACACGGTATCGGGTGCAGGTCCGCGCTCGCTCTCAGGCCGGTTACGGATCATTCAGTTCTGAGAGCAGCTTCAATACGCTGCCCGATGGTACGAGGTCACCTGGTATTAAATTTTCTTTAACGTCTGAGAGGTGAAAATAACGGCATTCGCTCGTGTGTGTTTCTCGGGCAGGCGTGTCCGAGCTGGTGGTGACCGGAGTTGTGGTCTCTTTGGGGATACTGGTGCTCGCTGCGGCGGCCGCACTCGGCATTTACTGCTACCGGTGAGTGTGTGTTCAGGATGCTCCCTCCCTGCTCCCCTCAGCAGAACAATAGAACACACTGACCTCAGGTTCACACACACACACACATACACACACACACACACACACACACACAGAGCAGGGTGGGACATGTCGACTATATTAAGATGGAGAAACTCGACACTGTGAGAGCGATGGCGAGATACGGGAGATAATCGCATTCCTGAGAGAGCGACAGAACAAAGGATGTGTGTGTGTGTCTCCCGAGGAAAAACCACAATCCTGCAGCTGCTCTAAATCTAAACACCCGTCTGCCTCTCTCTACCTGTCTGTCTGTCCATCAGCAGGAGGAAGAGGAGCTCAGAACGACCACGACAAGAGCGGGCACTACCAGATGGGCCAGAGTGAGTCTCAGCCAATCAGAGTCAGAGTTAGAGCCTGGCCAATGAGCCAGCCTGATACAAACAGGAGGCGGAGCCAGTTTGTACTTTTCCACTTTGAAAGTCAAGTGAATGCGGCTGACTGATGGTGACGTTCCTGTTTTTGTAGCCATAAAGGTCTACATTGACCCGTTCACCTACGAGGACCCGAATGAGGCAGTGAGGGAGTTCGCCAAAGAGATCGACGCCTCCTTTGTCAAGATAGAAGAAGTCATCGGAGCAGGTAACTTATACCTGTCTGTCTATGTGGTGTAAACATCTGTCACGTTCAAACGCCGCACTCCAACAGAGTTCCTGAGAGGCCTTTAAAACACAGCCACTTCATAGGAATCATAAATGGGTTCATATGAACTCCCCATCAGGGTCAGAACCTTTAAGGTCCCAGAAAGCTGAACCCTCCGGGACCCTTTGGAGGACTCTGAATAGGACTGTGGTGATTCGTCACTGGTATCTTTTTTTAAAAACCTTCAGGGACTGTTTTAAAGAAAAAAGCTTTTTTAGAACTCTAGAAACTTCTTCGTGGGACTTTATTGATCCTACAACTTTATAAGACATCATTGGAGCATAAAGATGCTTAGTTTGAAACATTTAGCACAGAACACCTGATTTCATAACTGCTGTTTTAAAAAATGTTGTTTTGGGAACATTACAGTACTTTTGGCAACTTTTTAAGAATCAGTGAGGATCCGTTTGGATTACAGTACATATTCGGTCCTACACCCTCATTTCAGTGAAACCGTTAAGAATCCTCGAACAATCCCACAGCCTTTAAAATAAACTATTAGTGCTTTATTTGGGGAATCAGTGACTAGTTGCTCAATTGTGCTGGGACTTTTTGATACTTAATGAGGGACTAAGGACCAATTAAAGAACGCCTTTGACTCTGTAAGGACATCATTTGGTACGAATGTCTACAGTAGATTGGTGTGAGTGTTTCCTAAAAACAGACACATGCAGTGTTAGTGTGAGCAGTAAGCTGCACAAAACGATACAAACTAATATTTAATTTATCTTTTTAATTTGTCAATAAACACACCAGTTTTAAAACAGTAGAATTTTTGGGTGATTGTTACATGTGTCAGCCTTTACAGGGTTAGGGTTGGGATTTCTTTAGGAATCTTGAGGAACTTCTTGGGAATCTGGAAAGGTTTGTAGAAGTGGTTCAGCCCTGGGTCTTTGATCGACACTCTGTCAGGATCTGCATGAAGGCAACAGCACAACAAAATGCCAAAAATCTTGTGTTGTTTCTGAAAAGCCAAAACAAACCTCTGGGTCTTAATAGGACTTTTATTTTGTAAAGTCTTCCAGATGTGTTTGTGAACTTTGACCTCTTGAAAGCAGAACATTAACTTTCCCATGATGAGGAGACGCTCTGTTCACGCTAAAAGAAAACATCAGATGTCATTTGTTCTCCATCATGAATCCTGCTTTATTAAAAGTAAACATGAGAGCGTGTGTGTGTGTCTGTGTGTGTGTGTGTGTGTGTGTGTGTGTGTGTGTGCATGCAGCTACTGTAACAGTAGCTGCATGCACACATGCACACACCCTTGTGATGACATTAGTGAGCTGTTACTGGATAGCGGTTGCTGCGGAAACAAGGGTGCAAAGTTTTCACCACCGGCTGATGAACACGCATAGACACACACGCAGGCCACATGTGTGTGCGTGCTGTATGAGGTGTTGACGTGCTGGTATGTACTAATGAGCCTTGAAGGAACACTACACCCTTCCAGTATCAATAACATGAATCCACTTTATTGAGTAGATTCTGGGCCGCCCGGTGTTGGGGGTTCAGCCCTGCTGTGATTGGCTGTTGACTGTGTGACCTCATTAGTTGCTCTGACACGTGGAGTCCCTCAGGGTTCTGTTGTCGGTCCTCTACTGTTTCCTTCTTCAAAGAGCACAAAGATCTCTCTCAGCATAAAGAAGCGTTACGGCCTCTTTTGGCTCGATCCGCGACAGAGACAAAGGATTGGGCGAAGCGCTCCTTCAGCCCTGTGTTTGCATTCTGCTGAAAAGCCTTCGTATTTAGTTTAGCCTGAGCCTTTTTACAGCCTCTCAGCCTCTGCCTGAAACACACCTGTGGCTTTATGACTCCACCCTCTCACTTCCCATGAGCCTCTCTGTCTGATTTGCCAGTGTCCCCAAACCTGCACCAGGCTTGTTTGTCTTATAAGAGAAAAGGGGATACGAGGCTGTTTATAGAAACTGGTCTCATGCACAGGTGCAGGTGAGTTTGGTCAGGTGTGGTTTTCTTTTCTAATATTACATTTTTATAACAATAAACAAACTTGTGAAATTGACTGTGGAATGTCGTCCTGACCAGCAGAGCAGATGGTTCTGTCAGTCATTGCAGTGATGTTATGACTAAGCCAAATGCACCTGGACAGGTGTATAAGATTTTTTTTAACTTGCTGTAGCAACCGTAGCCTTCCCACACAATCACCTGCCTATGTGAAGCTTTTATTTATTTCTGCATTTGAATAATTTTAACCTCAATGTTACCTTACCATTCCTTGATCCAGGTGAGACAGGTGGTAATTCTGGCAATGTTCAGTGTAACTAAAACCTTCTCATGTGGCACTTTTATGATTAATAGAACTTTATTCTGAAAGACAAACACCTGGGCAGACTCACCTGAACAGGTGCATAAAAGGTGTGTTAATTGAATGGAATGATATTATCAGTCTAAAAGCTTTGGATTCACCTGTTAACATTAATTTAAGTGCTTTTTGTTTAATATCATAAATGCAATGAACCTGCCCAGGTAAGTTTGAGCATTAAGATAACAGTGGCTTTCATAAAACTTTTTAACATTATCAAACTCACCTGGACAGGTGTATATAGGTGTGTTTATTTAGTGCAATTAAATCATTGTTCTATAAAAAACAAATTACCTCTTAATTTAGTATTTGATTAAGGTGGTTATGTTTAAATAAGATATCTCCAATAAAATGCAGATGATACACCTGCCAAGGTGAGTTTGGAAATGTGTGTTTTTCCATTGGAATTTTAACTACCATCAACTGAATGAAACCCTGCTGTGTACCTGTTCAGGTGAGTTCGGTGAGGTGTGTCGTGGTCGGCTGAGGATCCCGGGCAGGAAGGAGAACTATGTGGCCATTAAGACGCTGAAGGGCGGCTACACAGAGAAGCAGAGGCGGGACTTCCTGTCTGAGGCATCCATCATGGGCCAGTTCCAGCACCCCAACATCATCCACCTGGAAGGTGTCATCACCACTTCCTGTCCCGTCATGATCCTCACCGAGTTCATGGAGAACGGAGCGCTTGACAGCTTCCTGAGGGTGAGAGCGGTAAAATCCACAGCTCAGTGAACCTCTATTTCACACTCTACCTGTCTGACGCTTTCTACCTGACTCTCTACGTGTCTGATGCTCTACCTGTGTGTTTTCAGATGAATGATGGGCAGTTCACCACCATCCAGCTGGTGGGGATGCTGCGTGGCATCGCGGCAGGGATGAAGTATCTGTCTGATATGAGCTACGTCCACAGAGACCTGGCGGCTCGTAACATCCTGGTAAACTCTAACCTGGTCTGTAAGGTGAGGCCCTCTGCCTGCACACCTGTCCGCCCGTCGAACCCAGACAAACTGATCTGACAGTTATGGTTTTGTGTTTTCAGGTGTCAGATTTCGGTCTAAGCAGGTTTCTGACTGAGAACTCGTCAGACCCGACGTACACCAGCTCTCTGGTGAGTAAACATCACAGTCTGAGTAGCAGGAACGGGTTCACTGATCTCAGAACAGAGCTGGTACACAGCCTCTTCATTTTAGTTTGCTCCTTTGGAAAGATAAAAGTGGGACTTATACCTCCTTAACAGGAAGAAAGCCTTATGTTTATCAGAAGGTGATGGAGGATGAGTGATGCATTGATGATAAAAAATAAAGTGCCCTGTTTATTTTCATCACGATAATGAGTGTTGAAGGATCATCATTAGTTTTAATCTGATTGATTGAAAAGACTTGGAGTTGGTGCTTTGTTTTGGTTCTGTTGGAGGTCCGCTGTGCCTTTAATGAGCTCCATGTAAACACAGCATTACCTTGTGCTTTTATTGTGAAATTCAGCCTTCATTATGAGCTGGCTACCCTGCCTTGTCTCTTAGGGTGGAAAGATTCCTATTCGGTGGACGGCTCCTGAAGCCATCGCGTACAGGTGAGTGTCAGTACTGCAGTGGATGAAGTCTTCTTCTTATCGCTGGATTTTGAAGATAATTATTTTTGTCAATCTGCTGACTGTTCACAGGAAGTTCACATCAGCCAGTGATGCTTGGAGTTACGGCATCGTCATGTGGGAAGTGATGTCATATGGGGAGCGGCCATACTGGGACATGAGCAACCAGGATGTAAGGAAAACCACACTATACTATACTATACTATACTGTACTATCCTGTACTGTATTATACTGTACTATACTGTACTGTACTATACTATACTGTACTATATAGTTCAGTGCTTAATTACATTAAAGCAGGCTAATCAGAGCTGGAATGATTCTAATGTGGATAACAAAGTGACTTTAGTGATTTAAAGAAGCTGTCAGAGAATTACAGCGTACTCACTGCCGCTCACGCTTTGTCAGGTGATAAACGCCATCGAGCAGGACTACCGGCTGCCCCCGCCGCCGGAGTGCCCCGCCTCCCTGCACGCGCTCATGCTGGACTGCTGGCAGAAGGAGCGAGCCAACCGGCCGAGGTTCTGTGACGTGGTGGCGGCGCTCGATAGGCTGATCCGAAACCCCACCTCCCTGAAGGTGACGCACCCGGAGGCGTCGAGGTGAGGCTCATTAAAGGAGAGGGGGAGGGGAGCTGGGGTTGTGGAATGTCATTCATACACCAGCTGGTGGGCTCAAGGGTCAAAGGTCAGAGTCTGGCAGGGAGACAAAGGAATGTGGGGCAGCCAGCTGTGTGACTGACAGCTGTTTACACAAGCAGGTGCACATTCCTGGATCAAAACTGAGGCAGCGTCCTCCTGCCTGCCCGCCTCCTCATTCACTCAGGAGATCTCAGAGACATGGCATCTGGGTGGAGGAGGAGCACCCCAGCTGGGTGGAGGCGGTCGCTCTTTCTGCAGGTTCACTCAGAATTAGAGTGTTTTCACGGTGGCAGCAGCGGGTGGAGAAATATTAAATACCACCTTCGATTAGCTCTTCGTCTGGTACTCATTAGTTTGTGATAGTAAAGCAGGATGATCGGCTGCGTCCCTCCGACTCCGCCACACCGCCGACGGACTCCAACCACTCTGCTCACCGTGGGCCTGCTGCAGGTTCGGGGTACGCTGCAGCAGACCGAGCGGGAAGTTAAAGTTCAGCTTACCTTACTCCCATGAGTACAGCTCTGGAGGAGGAGGAGGACAGCTGATGAGGAATTTCTTTTCTTTCTCTGTCAAAGTGGACATATTTAAGCTGCATGAACACGTTCATGTTGCCTGGCGTGGATTTCTGTTTGGCCTGAACTTAAATAGGTCACCACTTTAAAGCAGTGCTGTGAAGAATATAATGAAACACCATCTGAGCCGTCAGGCTGGATGTGACAGTGTGATGGAATCATCACTGTGACAGTGTCCCTGATGACATTAATCGATGTGACCTGGATTCCCAAAGTGGCAGGAAACCCAAGAGCTCATCTCACATGGCAGCACAGCTTAGGTTGGACCACAGACTCCTGTGATAATAGCTCACAGTGGAGATGTTTACCCATAATGCACAGCAGCATGGCTCAGCAGCTGTCAGCACGGTGGAGGGGGCAGAGGATTTGGGTCCTGGCCCCAGCCTGACTGAATGCTGTGCTGGGACCTTCAGAGAGCTGAAGCTGCGCTGTGATGGAGAGCAGACCGAAACTCCTCCACCACCATGTGAGAGACGCATGAAGCCATAAAGACAACGATAAGTTGAAGTTATTGCTGCTGCAGGTGGCTCTGCAGGCTTCTGAATGATGGGGACTCAAACCTTTATGGTGCAAAGACACATCTCTGAGTTTAAGAATGAAAAGCAGTTTGGCACTAAAGGTAACCCTGAATGTTTATTGAACTGTGAGTTTTGTGAAGCACTCGGCTCGTTTTAACCTGTAACAGAGGAGGAGAACGGCGCTCAGGTCTCAACCTGATCCTCCCTGATCATTATTCTGTCTCTGTCCTCACAGTTCCTCTCAGCCTCTGTTGGACCAGCGAGTCCCTCCTCTCTCGGCCTGTGGCTCGGTCTCCGAGTGGCTTCGAGCCATAAAGATGGAGCGATACGAGCAGAGCTTCCTGCAGGCCGGATTCACCAACCTGGACATCGTCTCGCAGCTCAACACAGAGTAAGGTTCTTACTGTGTTTACTGACACAGATCTCCATCCTCTTCTTTTGGCTTTCCTCACCTTCTCTACTCTCCTTTTTTTCCACAGCGACCTCCTCAGAGTGGGCGTGACCCTCGCCGGACACCAGAAGAAAATACTCTCTTCCATTCAGACGCTCAGGATACACAAAGCTCCGCCCACCTTGCTCTACTGACCAATCACCACACAGCTACAGCATCACAAATGTCAGATGGCTCCCTCCTCTGACTCTAACCAATGGGAGCTTTAGAACCAGAAACCCTAAATCCCAACACATACTGACGAGCCTCTGCTCTTTAAGCTTCGTGTTATCGGACTCTGAACCGAGCGCCCGCCTTTTAAGGTCATGGGTCACGCTAGCTCGGTGAACCTCAGGATACCTGTTGCCTTGTCTCTGAACCAGCTGATCCACTGCTCAGGAACTCTACCTGCTCTCTCATTGGCTGCTTTAATCCTGCTCTGAGGAGCTCACAGAGCCAATCAGCACCCAGCACAGAAAGGCTGTTGGAAGACATTGGAATATATGGACTCTTCTGATTGGATGTTGAGGTACCTGTTGCTTCTGGCTCTGCTGTAAACACTAAGCTCCACCCCCTTCTGGGAGATGCAGCATGTATTGCTTCCCAGCCCTGTTGGATGGTTGGATTTCCAGAACAGTCTTCTAATAAGCTGAGTGAGGTCTGAGGATGGCAGGATGGATACTTCACCTGAGCTTTCCCACCTGCTTCCGACAACAGCAACCAAAGCCCTTTCCAGTAAGCTGCCGCCCCGACTGCACGGACCTGAGAGACTCTTCAGGAAGAGCTGAAGGGATTTTTATGGTGACGTGTTGGAGTGAAAATTTCAGCTCTGCGGGATACTCCAGTAGAAATGTTGTGGGATATTATCTGAACATCTGGCTATTTTAGGAATGTGTGACATCTCTAATCTCCATCTCAGTGTCTGGAGCATCGGGATTCCTGATGTCACTTGTCAGGATGTTCTAGTAAAGTTCCAGCATAATACTACTCAGAATCTGTGAGGAATATTCTGGGATTGCCTCTGAAAACACCAATGTACTTTTTAAGGAAATTTTTGGGAATCTTCGGAACACTGCTCATTCCCGCTCACCGTTCAGATTTTCTCCAAATGTGATTCTTCAGGTGCTGAAATTCTCTGGATTATGGGAAGTCTTGTGGGAATATTTAACTTTTTAAACTGTGGTTTGAACTGAAGTCCACCCGCAGTGGGTTTCTGTGAGTACTCGAGTATTTTTCACGAGTCCTCTGAGGTTCCGACTCTGAGGGATCTACGGAGCCTTAAAACTGCCATAAAACTGGAAATCTGTGAAAAGGTGGTTTATGAGCATTTCATTTTTGTCTTTTGTGATCAAACCGCTGCAGATCAAACATTCCTAAGACA
This sequence comes from Pterophyllum scalare, assembly GCA_024447675.2. NCBI lineage: Eukaryota > Metazoa > Chordata > Actinopteri > Cichliformes > Cichlidae > Pterophyllum > Pterophyllum scalare. Next base: position 29,647 of record JAMQGT020006387.1, on the reverse strand, counting down.
CCGGAGAGTTACGGAAGTACGAAGCACTTCGCTGATCTCGGACGAAGCTTCCGATCCCTGAGCGTTGGAGCTGTTTGAGGACTACGTTTAATACTGTTCGACTGTGTATCGCAGCGCTTTTTATTTTTTGTACCTGATCGTGTTTTTACTCAAAGCAGGAGATCAAAGTTTTTATACTAAACCTTCATTTGAGGAGAAGCGTTGTTTCCATGTTATAGAGAAACGTTTAGTTTTCACGGCAGGACCAAAGATCACATCTGAGGTCGGTTAGTTGTTTGTTCTGCCCGGCGGAGCGAGACTGTGTGTCTGCTGCACTACATAAATGTTTAACAATGGCCCCGAAACCTGAGCAATAACACGAACCATCCAGCCAACATCTGGCAGCTCGCCCTCCTCCTCAGTCTCGTCTGTTCGCCGGCCAAACGCTCGTTAATGTGAGGAGCGGTCTTTGCCGATGCTCTGCAGTCACAGGAAATACCTGAACGCTGCTGTCACCCTCCCGACCAAACCACCGTTTTCATGTTTGTCTGACTCGTGATTCTGAACACCCCCCAGGCTGGTCGATAACAGCCTCGAGTCTGCGGCAGCATCATCTCAGTTATTCCTGGAGCAGCCAGCATTCATAATTCCAGGGACCAGAGGATGATGATGGGTCAGTTGATGCGATGTGGGGAAGAGTCCCTTCAGCAGGGACGAGATGGTTTATAAAGGTGTCCTGTGGTCGGACTCCAGCGGCTCAGAGATGGGACTCCGCGGAGAGGCATCTGGAAGATCAGGGACTGCAGCACAGGCTGGAAGGTTGGAGGCGACTGAACTGAAGGGGCTGTCCACGAGTAAATCGCCCGTTTACAGGCTCGTTTCTTTGAATGGGCGAAAGCATCAAACTGCCAGATGTGCCTGAGACGCCCTCCAGCTGGAATCAGCTGCCAGATACTGTCGTCGTCATCATCATCATCGTCATCATCATCAACACTCTGATAATCACAAAGTCATGAAAACGGTATTTTTACTGAGTCGTTTGTGTTTTTAAATCTTTATTTTACCAGGTAAAATGTCTGAGAACCCGTTCTCTTTTACAAACGTGACCGGTGAACCGTTGGTCCGTGAACCTGTCAAAGCACCAGTGAGCCAATGGCAGCACGGCTCCTCGACGTCACCACCTCACAGCTGTAAATGAGAGTGCTGCGTGATGGGAGTTTGAGTGAGTCGCAGTGGGCAGTGATGCTGGTGCACTGAGGAGCTCTGATTGGAAACTTTATTTAAACAAGTGTCGGTCTTAATATTGTCTCCTGTTCCTCGGTGAGTGCCTCCCTCTGTAAACGCTGTGAGCACAGCTCTGCCTTAGTCCACATTAATGTATGAGGACATTTTTATTGTTATTAATGTTGTTATAAAAAAGAATGTCCACTGAGGAGGGAGGTCTCTGTCAGCCAATCACAATAAAGATGAGCCGTCCTGTCCAATGACCTGTCTGCTGTGTGTTTCTTGTGCCAAATAGCCCTGAGGAGTTTTGGGGGGGGGATTGTTGTCTTTGCCACTCGGAGGACTGAAGAATAATCGTTCTGTCTAAAACAATCTGTTTTGGCTCTTTCCCTCACACTCTCGGGGGCAGGAGAGGAAAACGTCCCCCTGATTACCCTCCTGTCCACAGACTTAAAGGTTTCAGGAGAGCTCGGTCAGAGGGACAGCCGTGGTTTAAGATCCAGATGAGGCAGAAGAGGCCCAGCAGCTCCTCGATAAAGATCAGGGGAACCTGTTGGGCCAGCTTGAAGAGAAGCTGCAGGTTAGGTTTAGGCTATAAGTTTAAACTGTGAGTCATGCAGGCTGGGCCGGGTTCGATCCTGTGCTGGTTGAAGGGCTCAGTTTAGCTTTTGAATGTTGGTATGTAACAAACATCTTACTTCCATAAAGATCATATTTACTCCTCCAGGAGGTGTAGAGTTTGACCCTCCTCAGCCTGTGATGGGTTGGTTTGAGTACTCGAGGGTGGAGCCGTCTCCGCTCCCACTCCTCTGCAGACGACTTTCACAAAGATGCTTCCTGGAACCAGCTCTGCAGCTCTGACATCACTGAACACATCAGCTCAGCTGATTAGCAGCTTCATCTTCATATTTAGGCGTACGCAGACTCTTTCACAGCTTTGATCTTGACTGGAGCACTGCAGCAGCCTGTCCCACCCCCACCTGTACGCCTCAGGAAAGATTTTAGTCTTTCATTGATAAAGGCCCTTTGCTGAGCTTCACCTCTGACCTTTCAGTAACGGTGCATACCTGGAAATCCTCGGCAGATGTGTTTTTGCAGCCGAGGGGTAGCAGTCGGATCCTCAAGGCTCTGCAGCAATCTGCCCGAGCTGCAGACGTTCCTGATTTTACCTTTGAGCTGCCTCATCACGTTTTACTGCACTCTTATGGTCCAGTTTAGCCTTTATTGGTATTTTATTATATTTAATTTTCTGTCATAGAGAGGAAGATTGCAATAAAAGTGCTCTGTCACTAAATGAGTCTGATCATTAAGTATGTGCTTATTACTAACAGCTTCATGAAGCCCGTTGTTGCTTCGTATCTTCTCATTACAGAGGCTGGAATGATCTCAGATCTCTGACCAAGGCCTGAATCTGAAAGACTAATAACTGCAGCTTCCAACGTGAGAAACAAAGAAACATCAATGAAATCATCTTTGTGTTGACGAACAGGTTTCAGTTTCAGTCGCTGAGCCACAATCTGTGCAGGAATGCCGACCTTTGCACTCCAGCTTCAGGTAACTGGCCATGCTTTGAGTGTGCAGGATCAGAGAAAGGTCCTCCTCAGAGCTTTAAACTGCTGTGTCGTGGTTAGAGCTCAGGAGCAGACAGCATTTAGCAGCACGGGAAGAAACAAATTGTCTTCAGCCTGACCTTTGACCTTCAGGAGACAAACAGACCACCGGGACTGAGCGAGTGCTTCTTATCAGAGCTGAGATGATGGAGGGAGGAGGGGGTGACGGACAGAAGGCAGAGACAGCATCGTGTCTGATAACTGACGTCTGATTATTTATGAACTCTGAGGCAGGCGGGGGGTCACACAGGGTCACCTCGGGGCTGAGTCACCTTTACTGACAGAAGCAGGCAGGAAGGTGGTGAGACTCAGCCCCACCTGCTACAGTAAATGGGTCACACCCTTACCCAGGTGAGCCCCCCACATGAAATAGTGCTCACTGTCTTTATCTTTGAGCTCGTTACTGCAGTTTTTGACTCAGGTCTGCTACCAATCAGAGCAAGACGAGGTCCTCAGAAGAACCCGATTCTGCAGTCAGTGGTCCTCTGACACAGCATCCATCCACCCACACATCCATCCACTCATCCATCCTCTGACACAGCATCCATCCACCCACACATCCATCCACTCATCCATCCTCTGATACAGCATCCATCCATCCATCCATCCTCTGACACAGCATCCCTCCACCCACACATCCATCCACTCATCCATCCTCTGACACAGCATCCATCCATCCACTCATCCATCCACTCATCCATCCTCTGACACAGCATCCATCCGCCCACACATCCATCCACCCATCCATCCTCTGACACAGCATCCATCCATCCATTCATTCTCTGACACAGCATCCATCCATCCTCTGACACAGCATCCATCCACCTACACATCTATCCACCCATCCATCCTCTGACACAGCATCCATCCATCCATCCATCCTCTGACACAGCATCCATCCACCCATCCATCCTCTGACACAGCATCCATCCACCCATGCATTCATCCACCCATCCATCCTCTGACACAGCATCCATCCACCCACGCATTCATCCACCCATCCATACTCTGACACAGCATCCATCCATCCTCGGACACAGCATCCATCCACCCACACATCCATCCACCCATCCATACTCTGACACAGCATCCATCCATCCTCTGACACAGCATCCATCCACCCACGCATCCATCCACCCATCCATCCTCTGACACAGCATCCATCCATCCACGCATCCATCCATCCATGCATCCATCCACCCATCCATTCTCTGACACAGCATCCATCCATCCTCTGACACAGCATCCATCCATCCACGCATCCATCCACCTATCCATCCTCTGACACAGCATCCATCCACCCATCCATCCTCTGACACAGCATCCATCCGTCCACGCATCCATCCAGGCATCCACGCATCCATCCAGGCATCCACCCATCCATCCTCTGACACAGCATCCATCTATCTGTCCATCCATCCTCTGACACAGCATCCATCCATCCATCTACGCATCCATCCATGCATTCATTGATCCACGCATCCATCCATCCATCCATCCACGAATGCATCCATCTATACATCCATCCATCTGTCCACAGCATCCATCCATTCTCTGCTGTTTATCCAGGCGCGGGGGCGGCACACCTCTTCCTGTCTTCAGTCACTTCCTCCAGCTCCTTTGTGGCCACTTTTCTACTACCTGGGTTCTGGTGCCGGTGCCAGTATTTAAATCATTCAGTATTTTCTCCACTGTGAACGCACTCTGTGCTTGGTTGAAAAAAGGGGTTCAACACGGTCCTGCAAGCTAGCTGATCTGGAACCAAGAATGTGTGACGAAAGCGTCAGAAAGGCGTGACTCTGCCGTCTCAACGCAAAGTTTTCTACGCCTTTTCGCTGCATGGTGTGTATTACAGGAGAACAGTGCTGTGATTTTCATGGTTGTGAATTAGGTTGGGCTCTAAAATAAGATGAGATAATCCTTTATTTGTCCCACAATGTGAGAAATTCACAGTGCTGCAACAGCAAAAGGACAGCAGAAAGCACAAATACAAGAATAAACAATATATACAATCTGATAGAAGAAGCCTAGAATACTCTACCACAAAAATCTCTACACACTATACATATTTATATACATTAGTAAAAAATACACATTTATATACATTAATAAAAGTGAATATTTCAAACTATTGTTTAGTTTGGGTGAATGAGTAAAAAGCTAAACAGTCTGCTGTGGGTCAGTGCTAGGTGTAGTCTGACAGCAGCAGGAAGGAAGGACCTACGATGGCGCACTTTGGATGCAGCAGTCGCTCACTGGAGGAGCTGCTCGTTGCTGCCACAGTCCCGTGCATGGGGTGGGAGTCACTCCTCAGTATGGATGCCAGTTTGGCCTGCATCCTCCTCTGTCCCACCACCTGCACAGGGTCTAGTGACAGACCAAGACAGAGTCAGCCCTCCTCATGAGTTTGTTCAGTCTGCTGTCGAGATGCTGGTACCCCAGCAGACCGCTCCATAGAAAATGGCTGATGCCATCACTGAGAAGGCTGAACTTGCTGCTTTGTATCAGTTCATATCACAGATAAAAGGACACAAAGTGCGTACTTGTCGTCTTGCTCTAATCTCTGTGTTTCCCTCTGTGCTGCACACTTGTTCTTGAAACCAGCACCAGCACCAGCACTGGCACGAGCACCGGCACCTCGGCAGTGGAAAACTAGTATGGGAGGACACAGAGGCATTCCCAGCCGGGGGCATCATCTCTCCAGCATGTGCTACATCACTCTGCATGCTGAACCCCCCCAGCTTTAGATGTGGAGGAGTTCCTCTCTGAGCTCCCCAGCCTGTCTCTAAAGCTGAGAGGAAGCTCGTCTCTGCATTCATATCTGAACACTGATTAAACCGACAGCTTCAGCAGACCACATCACTGCTGACGCTGCACCCATCCATCTGCTCCACCCTCCTCCTCCTCATGAACCCAGCCTGAAATCAGCCCTGTTTTTCCAAAAACATTTGCTTTGGTTGAATTTGAAGCTTCGTCCTTCACAGACAGCAGTCATTGTTCTACACCCGGTGTTGCCGACGCCTCTGTTTCCATCCTGTCAGCGCTGATCTTGATGATGCCGCTCTGCTTCTTCAGTTTGAAGGTGGTAAACGCTCAGACTTTTTAAGGTCTTCTTATTTAGAGTTTCAGTGCAAATCTCCGAGCCGTCCTTCCCTGCTGCCTGAATGAGCCTGATGGGACTTGATGAAGGTCATTTGGAGCTAAATGTGAAACAGACTGTGCAGAGCAGCAGCAGATATCATCAAACATGCCCGTGTGAACACGAAGAGCCAAGGAGCGCCACAAACAGGGAACATACGTTTGAATGTGAAAGGCTCTCTGTGTGCACCTCTGAAACCGGAGAGTGTAAATCCATCCTGTGCACGCTCCCTCAGATGTTCCTCTGTGGAACACAGTGCAGCATGTGCTCTGCTTCACAGATGTGCGAATTACAGCTGAGCGACTCAGCAGCTGTCACTGATCACAATGAGCTCCTGAAACCTCCGTTTTCCACTCAGAACGCTCCAGTTAATGACGTTTTTCCAAACTCAGGTGAGTTTACTGAGAGTACAGACTCACTGCGCCCACACAGGTAAATGCACAAAGCTCCAGGCTGACAGGTGCTCCACTTTAGCTTCAGCAAACACACAGAGACGGGGGAGGTCAGAGGTCAGAGTAGCTCGAGTAGGCGTATGTGACTGACAGTCGGTGTAACTTGAGTCTGAACAAACATTGAGCTGAAGAGGGAGAGTTTCAGGCTCTGAAAGTTTTCATAAACACTCGGCGCTCTACTTTTTTATTTTCTCTCACATACATGAGGTCACCTCGCTGGGCAGCACTGAGCTGTTCAGCGCCCTGCTCTGGGTCACAGCGCCAACTCTTCACCTTAACCTTCATCCTGAAGCGGCGACAGGGAGCCACATGGCTCCACAGCTCACTGTGATCACTGTGATGATGGAGAATCCAGCTGGCACAGCTCACCCGCAAACGCCTCAGGACCCCACAGTCCAGCTGCACAGGGTGGCTCTGGCTCAGGGGGTAGAGGAGGTCACTTCACCTACTAATCGGAAGGTTGGGGGTTTGATTCCTGGCTGCTCCGGTCTGCATCCTAAAGTATCCTTGGGCAAGATACTGAACCCCAGGTTACTCTGTGATGAGAATGTGTGAGTGTTAGAAAGCAGTGAGGTGTGACTGCTGTATGAAGTGCTTTGAGAACCGGTCCATTCAGCACAAACATGCAGCCTCTGAGTGCTGCGTCTCTCACTCCGCTGTTTGGTTTCTGAGTTCATCCATCATGGGACTAATTACCCTCCAACGCTGGCAGATGTTCCAGCTGCTGTCTTCTGTTGCTCCTGTTTTAACTGTGTTGCTGCCATCAAATCATAAATGAGCAGATATAAAAAAAAAGTAAAATCTAATAAAACAGGCTCTGTATTTTACAGAGGGTTCACCCTTCTCTCACTCTGGGGTAAGCAGCTGTTTCCTGCCTCAGGGCCAGGTGTGTTTACTGTACAATCTTTGTGTATCTGTGATAATTAGTTTCCTCCTCGGCTGCGTTCAGGCTCAGAGATACAGAGCTTAGACATCCAGAGTGGAGCTGCTCCTCCTTCATTTCGAGGTAATCCAGCCGAGGTGGTTTGAGCACCTGAACCTGTCCCTTTGGAGGTTTTCTGGGAGGAGATCCCATGACAGTCCCAGGACTTGCTGGAGAGATTATTTATACATTTGCTTTTCCAGCAGATTAAACATTACTGGGGAAAAGGGCGTCTGGATTAAACTGCTGCCACCACAGCCTTCAGATCAGTGGGAGAAAATGGATGGGTGTTACTTCATTACAGGACATTTACATTTTTCTATTAAAACCACACAAAATCCTTCAGCTGTGCCAAGAAATCATAGATCCTCCCTAAGAACCACCGAAACCTCAACCACAGCTGCGAGAGCTTCCATGAAGACCTCTGAACAGCTTCTGAGCAGAACTCTCAGGCTGTCCTGAAGAAGTGGCTGAAACACACCTGAAGGAGCGTCATGTTAGTCAGCAGAAACACACTTCATTATTCAAAGCATTGGTGAGGCTCTGAGTGGGTTTTAATAACGCCTGGATCACAACCAGAAGCTCGGGTTTTCACTTCCATCCGTCTGGTCATGTGATGCCCTGCCCTCGAGATTCCTCCTCGGCGAGCTCCTGAAACTCCTCTCGCAGTCTGACGCCGCTGCTCCTCGTCTCCCAGAGCTCATCTGACAGAAATGACTTCCAGACGCGGAGCAGCGAGCGAACAGCGAGCGGGACGTCAGCAGCCCTCGTCTTTATAAATACCAGCTGCTCGCTCGGCACAGAGTCCGGTCTGAAGCTCTGCTGAGGCCGGCCTGAAGCCCGGCTTTAGCCTGCACATACGCTGTGTGTGTGTGTGTGTGTGTGTGTGTGTGTGTGTGTGTGTGATGTATAGGAAGGAACATTTCAACATGTTATTTCACTTTAATGAGCACATTGTTGGCAGAGAGAGGCAGAGAAATGAAAAAAACAGAAGGTTTGTGTTTCATCTCTGAGTGCTGAAGAGTGTGTGTGTGTGTGTGTGTGTGTGTCGCCTGTGTGTTTGATGTGTGTGTTATCCGTAGAGGTTTTGGCCGCCCTCCTGCTCTCTGTCTTTGTCTCCACTGTGATCTGGACTGACAGCTCTGAAGTGCCTGAATACGTGTGTGTGTGTGTGTGTGTGTGTGTGTGTGTAACAGTCGGTACATGTGATTTTTCCAGTTGAAGGTTTTCCAGCTTTCTGACAAACCTCCTGACCTTCAGCATACCAAAAACCCCTGGAAACTCTTCAAGCACCTCTGGATCCTCCCTCAGAACGAACCAGTGGGACCTCCTTAAGGACTCCTGGAAACTCCCCAATAATCCACTTGAACTCCATGTAGGTCTACCAGAACCTCCTCATAGACATCTGGGAGCTACACGCTGCCTGAGTCTTTAACAACCGATGAAAGTCCTCAAATCGCATCAGTGACTCTCAGAATAACCGCTGAAGCTCCCTGAGGTCCAGCCATCATTCTTAGATCATCTTCATGTCCTGGAGCCTCACCAACATACACGATCACAGAGCAATTGCACCAAAAACTTCAGAACCTCTTTAAAAAACCACAGAAATGAGACTCGGAGAAAATGGAGCCCCTTTTCAAACAGAAGCAGAAGCCACGAGAGCAGATGATTGTTTCATCAGTGCCAGGGTTTTATTTTTATTTCTTCTAGTTCAGTCTTTGCTGTCCATCTGGGGTTAACTGCTGAGGTAGGGTTTGGGTTCTGTTAAAGAACTTTTCCCATTTAGAGCTAAAAATCTGTGAAGAACTGTGAGAACAAGAAGGCGTAGTACTAGAAAGAATTTGAAAGTTAGCAGAAACACAACTTAATCCTTACAATGAGCAGTTTGGTGGATGTTAACCTGTGACCTTTCACCAGGTGGGGTTAGAGCTGGATGTTCCAAACAGTCGAATAATCTATGAAGATGTGTGGATGTTAACTGAGCTCTAACCAGAGCCCTGCATGACTTCCCAATGACCTGCTGGATGCTAACCCTTTACGGTCTAAGTCATAATTGGTGACGACCCCAAACTTAACCCCAGCTCTGACCCTGACCCCTAAAGTTAACTCTAATCCCAGGTCTGGGCAATCAAGGAAAATCACCAGTGTAACTGACACACATCAAACTGTTTGCATCTTTTTCCTAACAAATCAGTTTTCTCCACAGTATGGGGTCAAGGTAAGGTCACGGTTAGAGTCATCAGTTGATGGTAACTTAGACCTCACAGGTTTGAGAAATCAGTCTTAAACTTTCATAAGCCAAACTTGAGTCCAGTCAGTGCGCGTTCATGGGAACGAGGTGAATCCGCCTCTGTTATGATGTTGGGTCCAAGAACCAACCAGTCAAAGGCCCTTTCTTAACAATCACAGGTCACTTCTGACTCGTCTAGGATAGAGTTTGGGTTTGTGGTGCATCCCAGAATTTTTAAGTTCCAGCTTAGAAATCCAGCTGAAGTCGGATTTCCAACTCAGAAAGTCGGAGCAGCCCCACCAACCCTGGCTCAGCAATCCGAGATGGCAGCTATGAACATAAAATTTAACTGTAAAGCTTTTGATGTGTGCTGCCATTGTTGTGTATTTGGGACTTGCTGAATAAGCCATATGCAGAGCACCAACCATGCTCCATCCATAAAAGCACTGCAGAGGCATTTTTAAGAGCAACAAAGCAAGTTCTGTATCACAGGTAATGCATGAATATATTTATATTATTACCTTATTAAGACACCAAACCTGGCTTTCCAGCTTTACTACTGGAGCTCATTCACCGCAGGAGTGACCTCATTCCCAGCTCCGACTTCTGAGGTAAATGATTTAGAGTCAAAAACATTTTACCTTAAAAATGAAGTTTTATATTTTTGGCATTACAGTTTTATGTCTAAAGATTTTCCCTCTCTCTGTTAAAATGCTGAAAATGAGCCAAAATAAGTGGATGTTAAGGAACTCTAACCCTAAACCCATCCTCAGAGAGGCTGTCCGGGACTTAGTGGAGATCAGTCCTGAAAATGGTCAATTGCAAACCGAACTCAGCCCGGCCTACTTAAGTGTTCACATGGATAAACTTAGCCATAGTTTAGGGACAGCATCCCATCTTACACACTGTATCCTGAAATGTCAGGAAGGAACTAAAGAAATGACAATAAAACATCCTGAGAAATCAGCATATGAGGACCAGGAGGTAAACCACGGGAGCTCTCCGGTGCAGACTTTGTATAATAAGGGTAATTCCTCAACTGTCAACATTTTATTCAGCACATGGAATTAAAGTTGGGAATGTGTTTAAGTAGGCTGTGCCGACATACAGAACTACAGTTATGAGAATTACATTCACAGTCCAAACATTTTCAGACATTGCCAGGACTGCAGAGTATCTGGGTGTGCGGTTCTTTCAGGCTAATTACAGCAATAATATTGTGACAGTGACTAATGGGCCCTTCAACACACACACTGATGTATTGTGTGTGTGTGTGTTTTCTCTCTGATGTTATCTGATCTGCTCTGAGTTCAGCTCTCAGCACTTTTATTATTCTCTCCCCTGGCGGCCATGTTGGAGCTCTGCTGTGTCCCAGTTTCATTCATGGAGGTTTGGTTTCTTAAGATCTCCAGGCACCACACAGCCACACACACTGTAACACACTCTGTGACATCAGTTCATTCTTTTTAACATATTTTTCGAACATTTCTCTTCAGGCCGGACATCTTCAATGAGTCTGCAGCTGTCTGAGAAACCATTAGCACCTCTGGAAAAACATGAACCTCCTCACTTATTTCTTAGATGTTTTAAGGACAGCTTGAACCTCATGAACTTCACAAAATCATATTCCCACTAATGAAAATCTGAATAAAGATTTATTGAGCTGCTGGAAAATCTCTAACATGGCAGATCCTCCTTAGTGCAGCTCTGCACAGTTCCAGGAATATTGGCAAGTTTTTCAAGGATTCGTGAAATGTACACAAGGATAATTTTCAAGGGTCAATTTCTAGGGCTGATTCGATATTCAGTATCGGTATCGGACCGATCCTGACCTAAATTACTGGATCGGATATCGGGAAGGAATAAAGAAATGCAATTCGATCCATTAAACAGCGTTTCGCCCACATTAGCTGCATTACAGTTCTCTGGCATCATCTTCTTCTTCTTGTGGGTTTAGTGGTGGTGACCAAACCAGCTTAGAGCTGCATTACCGCCACCCACTGGAATGGAGTGGGGATCAGGAGTTAGAAAAAACCCTCAGATTCTAAAAAGTTCTCCGTCGCTGCGACAGATTCCCTTTGACACTGAGTGGATCATCGCTGACATGTTTTTCCACGCCTCCACCGCTCTCTGTCGTGTTTGTGTGTTGTGCTCGCTGTGCTGAGAATTTCAGCTGTTATTTTTTTCTCTACTTCAGCTCCCAGAAGGAATTGCTACAACCGCAGTTTGCTAGCGAGCGCCGCCATTAACACTAGCGATCGTTCGGTACCGGAAGGACCCCTTCCCCGTCAAAATATTTTTTATATTTTAATCCTTGATTAATGACTAAATATAGACCTGCAGTAGAAACGTATTTAGGAGTAATGTTTGTGAATACAAAGCATTACAAGATTACGCTCACGCAGCCCCCAGTCTTTCAACATAAACACTGATAACACAACAGCAGCAGTCAGCTGTTTTACATGCAGTCTGTCTGCACAAGCTGTAAAGAGGCGGAGCTCATGTGACGGTGATCTCAGATGGAGCGGAAGGAAATGTTTTTCTAACGTCCAAAAGAAGCTTTCACCCTGTAGCCACCCTTAAACCTTTACTGGGAAACAGCTAGCCACCTGATCAGTAAGTGAAGAACAGAGAACTTTGTAGCTGCTCCATCCACCCTGATTGTTTCACACAGGGAAAAACTGCGATACGGAAGTTAAAATATGCAGATGAACTGTTAATGTGAAAAAGTATTTCTTATCCAGTTACTTGGGTAATCGATGGAATAATTGATAGAATACTCAATTACTAAAATAATCGATAGTTGCAGCCCTAATGAAATTTGCAACATAGCATAAGCCAATGCATCACCTTCTCACATAGGAGCAACAGGATTCAGGTGATAGAGCAATTGTTGTCTAAGAGACTATTGACTTATGTAAAATGCATCCAGGCATTTAAAAACAATCGTTTTTATGAAAAGATATCCAAATGTAAAATATCGGTATCGAACATAAAAAAGTGATATTGTGCCATCCGTAGTTTCAACTTTAAATAAACATAAAAGCTTTACTACAGAAACTCAAGATGGTAATGGGCATAAACATAGATGACGATATTCAGGGCCATTTTATCTTCCCTCCATCATCAATACTCCAAGCAGCCTTAATCACTGACTGATCTCATTAGCTGTCAAAGACGATCTCACAGGATTCCTGTGCTGTCCCAAAGGCTTTAATAGTTCCTATGAAAAAAGCTCAGGGAAGGAGAAGTGAAGTGAAAACAGTTAACCTTTGCTGAAACCTCCAGTTAGTTTTCAGTCTCAGTCGTTTTTGTTTTCACTTACATCCAAATGTTTGTTTAGGGGTCATTCACAATTATCAGCATTTTCCAAAGCGTACAAAGAGTACAAAGAAAATGTTGATCTTTTTCATGACATTTAATTTCACCTGGTTCTTTGGTATTTTAATGTAATAGGAAGTATTAAAAACATCCTGGTGGTGAAAAATTCTGGAAATCTTGGTTTTAAATCTAAAATTATTAAAATCTCTAGTAAAATCTATTAAAACCTTGTATTGTGGCACTAAACTGATATACCTATATGTTAGAATTTATAGAGTGCAATAAACTGATTTGAATTTGAAAGTGTACTGACGGCACAGACCGACATTTTCTAACTATTTGAAAAGCGTACGTTGGGTGTTAACCCTCTCGCCCCGGCGTACGGTTCGCATACTTTGGAAAATGTTGATAATTGTGAATGATCCCTTAGACCAGTTTCCCATTCCTGAAAAACAAGATGAAGTCACCAGATGCACCCTTGAGCGCCCCACCCAGCGACTCCACGAAAGGTGGGTACTTGCATAAACGCTAACCACAGTCCGTACCCGTTACCCAGCCCGAAGGTGCAGGGAAGCAACCCTCTCGTCAACCGGTGAAAACTCCAACATACAGGTGGCAAGCCGAGGGGATACAAGAATAACCACCCCAGCTCGCCACCTCGAGTGCAACTCCAAACTGGAACAGAGTTCAGCCCCTTTCCAGGCTGTTTCCAGATTCCAGTACATGCGCTGAGGTGAGCCAGACTATATCTAGCTGGTATCTCTCAACCTCACGCACTAGCTCAGACTCCTTCCCCACCAGAGAGGTGACATTCCATGTCCCAATAGCCAGCTTCAATAGCTGGGGATTGGTCCACCAGGGCCTCCGCCCTTGGCCACCGCCCGACACACATTGCACCCAAACCCTACGACGCCTCCTGTGGGTGGTGGGCCTACAGGAGGGCAGGCCCATGTCTCCTCTTTGGACAGCGCCTGACTGGGCACCATGGGCAAATGCCTGGCCACCAGACACCCTCCCTTGAGCTCCATCCCAGGCTTGGCTCCAGGGTGGGGCCCCGGTAACCCTATGCCAGACAGGATGAACAGTTCCCTTAATGACTGTTCCATAGGGGTTGTTGTAATTGCTCTTGTCTGGCTCCTCACCCAGGACCAATTTGCCATGGGAGACCCCACCAGGGGGACAAGCCCCCAAACAACATAGGGGGATCACTGAGACACACAAACCCCTCCACCACAATAAGGTGGCGATTCAAGGAGGAGCACAGTGATGTTGATTAATGTATACTGTCCCTGAAAAAGAAAGAGAGAAGTCTTTTGGACATGCTGGACAAATCATATCTTTTGGCCAGCTCCTCTGTATCCTCTAGATGAGCTGGAGGAGGTGTCAATGTCATAGATCTGTGTGTTGTTGTTGTGGTTGGCTCTCTTTTTCCTTCTCCGTTGTTCCAGGAGGCTGGTGGGCTGGTTTCTCCTCCTCTGTAGGGTGAAGATGGAGGCTGATTCGCTAAGGCCCTGCACACCTGTGGTGCATTTCTCAGTTATTACTCCTCCATTTAAAGATCAGCTCTAGCCTCCTGTCTTTGCCAGAGTGTCTGCTAATGTTTGTGGTAAAACGACCTCCAGCCTTCTGGAGCTACTGACACTAATGTGGAGGGCACACAGGTACACAGGGCAGGTGTGGCTCCAGAGCAGTGGTAGAAGTGTGTAAAATGTCCTGTAGGTGGGAGTCGCTTAGTCTCGGTCTCAAGCAGTTCCCATTTTAAGTTCAGAGCATAGACAATGTCCGGATCTCTGAAAACTTAATCTTATCCACCGGCCAGTGTTGTGCCAAAAAGTGATTTCAGGGGAAAAAAAGACCTGTTTTGCAAGTATCTTTATGATTGTGTTACTGTATCTACATTATAATCACTCCAGTCCTTTTTGGCCACTGCAACTATCTTTATAGAGCTGTGAAGTTATATTTGTTGAAACCTCTGCTGTCCCGTTGGCCTGAAAAAATTATAAATAAAGAATATATAATGTATGTAAGTCACTTTGCCAAAATGTGATTGGCGTTTCTACCTGTGACAGGAGTGTTCTTTCCCACTTAAAATGAACTGATATCATTCATGAGAGATATGTTTGACAGATTATAGGCCAAAAAGTCACTTACACCAATTTAAATACATATTATTTAATTTATTTTGGCAAATACCAAAAATCACTTTTTGGCAGGACACGGGCAAAAAGCCAAGAGAGAGATGCTGTTTCGACTGTCACACTGAAACTCAGTCAGCTCCAGCTGCAGGTGTAGCTGCAGGTGAGGTCGTTCAATAGCGGCAAAATCCCACCACTGCTTCGTTTGCACACCCGTGCTGATAGCCATGGCCTCCACAGAGCTGGAAGTGTGTGGTGCAAGACTCCTTGTGTGACAAGTGTCTCTGGAAAAGTTTCAGCTGTGTAGGTGGATTTCAGTTTTCTGGGCTATCTCAAAGAGTCTCCAAAAGTTGTCGAAGTCACCGGAAAAAGTCGCTCAATTTCTCACTTGTCGCTTTTTGGGGGGGGGGCATTAGTGGTTCTGAAAAGTCGCTAAGTTGGCAACACTGTGTGAACTATGACACCCACCCAAGGCGCACAGCAACACACAGCATGGGCTCTGATTGGTTAGTCATTCGATCTTCTTCTTTTTTAGGTTTTAAAGCAGTTAGCAGACATCGGTTATTCAATTCAGTTTTATTTATATAGCGCCAAATCACAACAGTCGCCTCAAGGCGCTTTATATTGTAAGGTAAAGGCCCTACAATAGTTACACAACACCGCCTCCATGAGTTAAAAAAAGGAATTGCATGCTGAGTTGTATTCATTGCTTGGGCACATGTATGGACTTGCGGCCCAAATAAAATCCGAGCTTGGGCCAAGTTTGGCCCACAGGCCGTAGTTTGGACACCCCTGGCCTAGACCGACCCCTCCATTCATGATCTGCACCCTTTCAGTATCTGCGAGGATTTGGGCTGTGTCTCCTGAGAAACCCCCATGGAAGCCCATTTTTCTCCGATTACTATATCTAATAACCTGTCTAACTGTTTTAAGTGCTGCTGTTTTCCATGTCTGCATTGGGGTCCACCTTGATCCTTGGCCAGTGGCCGTGACAGTCGAGCTAATATGATATGTGACAGGAAATAGATAAACAGATAAGCGGATGGATCAGAACTATTTCAAAACAACATTAATGATGAAATCCACATGGTTGGTTTGTCAAATGAACATCTGGTTGAAATCCCCGCTTCTGTTCCCACAGGTCAAGCTGGGTAAGGAAAATGAGAGAATGACGGATTGGTGCAGGTTAAGGGATGCAGGTGTTTCCAGACTGTAGTGGCTGAAACGTGAATTTCTGACAGTTTTATAGCTGAGAAAGCAGAGTTTTGCAGAATAATCCAGTGCTCTGTTTGGCGAGTCAGAGACAGTTTCCCCACTGCCAGGCAGCAGCTGTCAGGTAGACTCCATCAGAGACTACACAGACAGGAAGGGCATTTATCACAGCCCTGCGGCTCAGCTGGGCCATTAATCAAATGCATATTATTCTAATCTGTCTGAAGACAGTTTGATTTCATCTTCTTTATTAATCCTCTAAGAAGGCAGAGTTCTGTTTCCTCCCTTGAGCTGTTTTTGGGTCAGTGGTGGGCATCTCTGTAGGAACACACCACACTAACAGCAGCACAGCGCTGTCAACTTGGGGCTCTGCCAGCCTCATTAACCACCAGACAAGACAGCAGCACATGAAGAGGCATCAATACAGCTATCTGTCACACTCTACATATCCACTGGGACCTCTCTTCTGGCTGCACAGTGAAGGTGAATAACCAGAGATAATACCTGGGCAGTACAATACAGGCCACAGATCGAGTCATTCGAATAGTACCCAGTCTAAATTTTAAATTTATATTAGTACAAGTACTCACCAAAGCATTCAAATAATCATGAGTTTCTAAGCTAATGCAATTTGTTTCAAGAGCTTTCTTCATTGCAGTGGTCTCCTGATACTGGTGGAGAAGCCGGCCAAAGCATTTAATTAAATATCCAGAAAGCAGGAGACAGCAGAGCGCTCGTAAACGAAGACTTTGACTTCACTTTCACCCAAAATCATTTACACGTGCAGAGCTCACAGCGGAAAAGAAGTTTTTATCAGTGTTTGATTTACAGTCACAAGAACGAAAACCAGTAGACAGGTCCCGCAGCGAGGACGCACTGACTTTTGGTAGACTACAGCATGCAGTCCGCGACTGTTTCTCCACACACCACATGGGATTTGACTTCATCCTGCGGCCGTGCTGAGAACTGCCCTCAAACATATGGGACAGATGTGGTCATCAAACCAGCCAGGGGCGGGGGCGGTGAGTTTGGGTCCATGCGGAGCAGGGTTAGGTTAGGGGCCGGGTGAGGTCCCTCGGGTTTAATCCTGTGTTTTTAGTGTTATGAATCTGGTTCACCTCTTACTGTGGTGCATCGCTACGCTGCACCTGAGCAGGTTATGTTTGAAAAAAAGAGATCACTTCTCATCACTTATCAGGAACTTAGCTTCATCGTTCCTGGAAGATCCTGTGAGCAGGTAATAAGGAAGCCTGTGTATGTGTGAGGCATTCATTATCAGGATCAACTTTACTCCTGCTTTTTATCCCCGGTTTGGCTGCAAGTGAGTTTTTAAACAATTGTACTGTAAGTCTTAATATAGTGATTGAACTCACTGACTTTATTCAAATTTACTCAACAGGCTCAAGTGTCTTTTTATTTTGCTAACTTGCTTCATGATACAGGCTCCTGGTCTCATTCAGGCCAACTTGAACAAACTACAATTGAAAAAATTTTAAATATTTCATTTTTTTTAAGCCACATTGCAGAAATTTAATGAAGCTCCTAGAACTTGGTGAGAAACACATGTTCTTATCATCTTCCCAATAAAACCATCCTCCCCACTGGAGACCCTCAAGTATGAAGCAGCAGCAGGACAGGATCAGCCTGCATCAGCACTAACACGGATGAAAAAGATCTGAATGAGCCAACAGGGACACGGGTGTGAGGGTAAACACCAGACCGCAGAGATTCGGGTAGCAGGAAGTGGAACGCTGATTTGTCTGTGGGCTTCGGGGATGGTTAAATGACCGAGGAAGAGAGCGGCACGGGGTGGCCTCGGCTCTGTCTCAGCTCGGCTGTGACACTGCAGTGGAAATGCTTTACATCAGCGGCCAAAGTGGGCCAACGCCTGCGGGAAAACCCAGGGTGATTCAGTTAATACCACATTAATAGATGATGTGTGTTTCCTGGATAGAAATTATATATTTTATTCTATACTTTCAGGGGTGGATTTCTGGTTTTCTGGTGGTATATAGCAACATAATCAGAGAAATGTGTCTCAAAATGAAGCTAATAATTTGTCTCATGGCCTCAAAGGTGTAAAAGAGGAGAGCCCATATCTCATGGTCATCCACAGATGTTGGTGTTATTGGATGTCTGTTCTGAAATTTCAGGACACACAAACTCAAACAGAGTTCTCCGTTTGACCTTTGCATCCTGTGCAGGGATGTAAAGCAGTTTGTGGATTTTTGTCACTCTTTGTACTGGATCTCCTACCAGACCAGATGGAGCTTTAATTGTTAGCAAAAGATGTGCAGTTGGAAAAAATGCACATTTGCAGTCAGGTTACATGAAACTGTCAGTGGATTAGGCTCAGATGAACTTAAGAGTATATCCGCTTTCCTTCTTCGAGCCCCGGGAGGCCGCCTCGTTGGCCGGTGCCAAACCCGGACCTGCTGGCTCTCCCAGTTAGTGGTTCCTGTGTCTTAGATCAAGCCCAGACCCCACCACTCCCACCTCAGCCCCTGCATGAGTTCACTGTTCTGACTGAGGCTGGAATCCAGGTCAGACCAGGTTCCACTTTCAAAGTTAAAGACAGGGTGCCGTTCCTGATAATTTGCCAACATCCAGTGTGTGTGTGTGTGTGTGTGTGTGTGTGTGTGTGTGTACACGTTCAGGTTTTAATTTGCTGTGTCAGGACTACAGGATGCAGGGCACAAAGACTGGTTTGTGTTACTGTGGATGGTGTGGGGAGAACACGCTTACATAAAGCCAGCCTGGGGCGGACTGGCCCGATGAATAGTGCATTCTGTAGTCGACATGTAGACAGTTCAAAGATTTCAAACTAAAAGCTGCTGTTTTATCCAGTAGGGAGCAGGAGCAGCCGACTGCATGTATTAATGTAATTTAACTCGAAACCCACAGAGTTCACGAAGCTTTAGAGTAATTCAGATTATTTATGACTCGGTGTGGAAAGTTTAAGAAACAGAACTTGTTACAGAAAGTGTTGCGTTAATCAGGAAACATGGGCCATGCATGAAGAAGTTATTGTTCTCCTTGAAACATGCAGCACCCCACACCCCACATCTATTAGTGTGGGGTGATAGTCCCCACTCACAGTCCTACCAGGAGCTGTTTTATGTGCTAAAACAGACTATACCTGCTAACCTGGGTCACACTGGAGGTGAATCCTTTTCGCCTACCAAACGTTGGAGGGGATACAAATTTTATCAGGCTGCATGTCTCCGTCTGCCAAAATGTGTCCTACCTACCAAATGTTGTCCTAGCATAAAAACTCATTCTCTTTACTTGCAAATGATACAACAGCTCTGTTTTTTTCAATGTTTTCGGTTTATTGCAACAAATGCAGCTCAGTCAAAAGTAGCTTACAGAGGAGTGCAGGTATTTGCTTTGAGAGAGGAAGCATGCATTCTTCTGCTGAACACAATCCAGTGACGCAAAGAGGCAAGGCCTCCTCCTCTGCACGCTCTCGAGGACGAGTATAACATCTCTGCCAGGCGTACCCCGGCTGTATTATTTTGGTCCATAAACACCTGCAGGTACAGTGTAGAGACATCATGCAGTTTTCCAACTCCTGAGAAACTGCCAACATTTAATATTAAGATTTTTCAAAAAGCACTTTTCATTGTGTTTTTACTTTATCTTTATTATCTTTATTGAGTTTATTTGGTTTATTATATTCAACCTTTTATTTTATTTTATTTTATTCTTTTTGGGGTTTTTTGTCAGATATGTTGTCGCATTTTGTTTTATTCTACTGTTATTCTACTTTATTTACAGTCCTTTTAAAATTTTAATTGGGCAGCACAGTGGTACAGTGGTTAACACTGTTGCCTCACAGCAAGACGGTCCTGGGTTCAAATCCACCATCTGGCCTGTCTGTGTGGAGTTTGCATGTCCTCCCTGTGCTTGTGTGGGTTTTCTCAGCGGACAGTCCACAGACATGCAGGTAGTGGGGTCGGGTTAACTGGTGACTGTGGATAATTGTCTGCCCCTCTGTGTCAGGCTGGCGACCGGCCTCTCGTCCTATGGCAGCTGGGTTAGCACCCCACCCCACCGCCAGGTAGAAGAGTCTGCTGTTGAAAGTTTAACTTAATGAGTTGATTGAGTAACTCAGCTGTGTAACGACCAGTTTCCAATTAATGAAACGTCAATAACTTTTGAATAATGAAATCCGCTTGGATGAAGTACTTTGTTCTGCCTGCTGTTCATCCTGTGAGAGTGACAGAGACAGAATGTCTGCGATGCTGATGTTTAATCAATGCTGAGTAATTAAGACATCCAGCTGTTGCTGCGCTTTTACGTCTTCAACAGGCTTCTAGTTTCCAATTAAGCTAATTCACGTCAGCTACAACAAACAAGCCAGACAGCTGAAGCTGGAGGGAGGCACAGCCCTATCAGCACGTCGCCGGCTCAGAGTCGAACATGTTGATCAGAGGCTGCTTTGAGTCTTGTCCTGTTTGGGTTTTTGGTTTTTGTATCTGTTAATGTACGTCTCTGTCACTTTGACTTTCCAGCTGGGATGTAATCTGTTCACAAAGAATGCAAAGATGGAGAAAAGCGCCAAGTGCACTCGGGACCTCCACCCAAAGCCAGCAAAGTCATATATATGTGCATGTATCTGCAGAACTTACTGTGGGTCAAATGCCAAACGGTTGTTTGTTGAGTTAACAAGAGATGCATTAAATCTGAGGTTAATAGACCAAAATGTTGCTGAGCTATGACTTCACTTTATGTTTTCCTTGCTGTCGTTGATCAACACTTTCAAAAGTTATTACAGATGTGTTTTTCTTTTTAAAGTCTGAAGATCATTTGTGCCAGTTTTACTGAGGCTTTAGTGAAAATTTGTGCTCTGAGGAAAATTTACTTTTTTCATAAAATGCAACATTGTGGCAGTTCCTCTGCCGTCCAGCAGGGGCGCCACAGTGAGTCAGTTCCCATAGACTCCCATGTTAAAGGTTCCTTGTTCCTTGTTCCATGTTCCTTGGTTTTGACCAAAGGAGTCCAACAGTACCTCATACATGGAAATCAGATATATCTGCCGATGAAACTTTAAATAAAGCACATTTCCAACTTAACACTGCAGTACTCATTGCTGCTCCCCACATTATCTCCAGACGTCATCGTGGGGACGTAACATGCAGACATCAACATTTAGTGACCTTCCGAACATGATCCACAAGCTTTCATTTAATTTTGGAGGAGCTTATAAGAGTGAGAGTGGCATCCTCTGACAAAACAAAAAACTGAAATGTGTTTCCACCAACATGATTACAACTATTTGACTGACCTGCTCTGAGCTGTTTTGCCTTTACATAGCCGGCAAAGGCAGAGGAAAGCTAGCAGTGATTTCATTTTGCATTCTAGTGTTTGGAGTCTTAATTCTGACTCACTTCACTGGGACTTTAAATAAATGACCCCTGAGCAGACCCACGACACGTGGTGTTCCAGAGGAAGAGCTGGAGGAGGAGGCTGCGGAGAGGGAAGTCTGGGCAGCTGTGCTCAGAATGCAGCTACACCCAGATGGATGCAAAATCAAAAACCTTTCTCACCTTGTCTGGACCCTGATTTTCCCTTTTTGTTAGTTAATCATGTTAGCCAACCATCTCCAACAAGACAGGAAGTTGTTCTGGCGGAGGTAGCTGGTGGTCAATAACCTGAACTATCAACTTCTTTGCTGTCTCTCCCCCTCCCTCTCATTCCAAGGACTCCCATGGGCACCTTTACCCATTTCCCCATTCTCTGTGGGCCAGTGGGTCCAGCCTATTCACCACTGAAGTTACTGTGGCAAATGTAGCAGGATAATGAGCAGCAATTAGCGGAGCTGTCGAATCAGCTCCGTGCTAATAGATCTGCTCTCTAACCCGCCCCGACAGAGCGGGCCCTGGGGTGCTGCAGTGTTTACCTACACTGCTCTGTCTTCCTCCACCTCTTCCTCATTCAGCACACTCATGTGTGAATGGCTGCGCGTGTTGTCAGTGATGCACTGCACAATGCAGCAACATGCATTGTGCAGCCAGAAAGAGCAGGAGGTTTAAACTGAGGTCAGAGTGAAGATAGGGGAGTGCATCGTCAGGATGATTTGAATAAACGCTGCCGGGGGGAAATACTTTCATACACATCTTTGTCAGTGTTTAAGGATTCAAGTCCTGCATGTGTGAACCCCACCTGTCTGGCTCTGTTCCTCCTCTCTGTGCTTCATTCCTGCTCTGTAGAGCTGCACCTCTGTGTGTGTCTGTGTGTGTCTTTCATTCATGATCAGCATCAGATATCTGTTTAATCTCGCTGCCAGAGAGCAATCAGACGAGTCAGACATGACATAAATAATAATAACACTACTTTGAGTTGGACTCAGATGATCCTGTGAATGCATCACAGAGCTGCTCATTGTGTCACTGTGTGATGATCTACTGAGTGTATCTGCTTCTCATTCATGATTTACATCTATAAGCTGCAGTGTGAGTGTGTATGAATGCATGTCCTGCAACACATGGAATTTCCCATCAAGTCAATAAATGGCATGATAATAAAAGAAGTGCAAGACAAAACAGAGAGGAAGAGAGACCCCGCCCCAGAAAGTCTACAGCTCAGGACTGCTGCAGTAAGACAAAAAACACACAAATATGCACACACACACACACACACACACACACACAGGCGCGCACACACACACACACACACACACACGCAGGCGCGCGCGCACACACACACACACACACACACACACACACACAGGAGACACGGAGCAGTGAGAGGGTCCCCACCCCTGTCTGTCTTCATTGCAGCAGTGCTGCAGTCAGACAAAGGGGAACAAAGGTTTCATAACAGGGCGGCAGCCGGTGTTACAGCCCCCCTAGTGTTCAAGCATCAGACAAGCGATTCACAACACCAATGAAAGCCATAAACAGATTATCATCACCACAGCCTGGACACAAATCTGCCACACCTACCAACTCAAGCAGAAAGAACACACTGCATGTACACAACCACTGCACATACTACTGTAACCTCTTACTTGTCATTCTAAATTACTGCTATTCTTTACATTCTATACAGGTGCAGTACAACACCTACATCCTCAGGAGCCAAGCACACACTTTCACTCAGATTAAAATGTTCTTTGGAGAAAAATCATTGATCAAGTTGTTAAAAGTCTAGCTCAGAGATGGCTATTAGTGTGACCAATTGTCCGTCTTTATGTAGGACAGCACAGCATTTTTATTCCTTGTGCCCCAGTTCCACATTTTGACTCACACTTTTCGGACTTTTACCTCGTGTACAAGAAGTGAAGGCTTTTTATTAGAGTCAGAGGCAGGTTAGCCTGTCCAGTGCCTGACTCATCAGGGAAAGTCACCAAAAAGTCACAAGCTGTTCAGATTTGATTGATTATGATGGAAACCACCACAGAGGAAATCAAATGGTACCATTGTCTTTGTTTTTAGAGGTTTTTTTTTAATTTATTTATTTATTTTTTGCTCAGGGGATAAGTGACTCAATATATGTGTGTCATTGGATCACAGTTGCCAAAATAGTCAGATATGGCTCAAAAAAGGTATGCCAATCAATGAATACATCCAAACTGAAACCTAAGAACTGTTACCAGGCAGAAGAGCAGCTGAAATATCAGCAGAAGAAAAAGAGGAGTGTGTAAAGACCAAAGAAGAACAAACTTAAGCTTCTTTTTATCCAACCTGTATTCAATTCAATTCAATTCAATTCAATTCAGTTTTATTTATATAGCGCCAAATCACAACAAACAGTCGCCTCAAGGCGCTTTGTATTGTGGGTAAAGACCCTACAATAACACAGAGAAAACCCAACAGTCAAAACGACCCCCTATGAGCAAGCACTTGGCGACGGTGGGAAGGAAAAACTCCCTTTTAACAGGAAGAAACCTCCAGCAGAACCAGGCTCAGGGAGGGGCAGTCATCTGCTGCGACCGGTTGGGGCTGAGTGGAGAGAGACAGGACAAAAGACATGCTGTGGAAGAGAGGCAGAGATTAATAATAATGATTAAATACAGAGTGAAGTATAAACAAGTAAATAAAGGTGAATGAGAAGAAACAGTGCATTATGGGACCCCCCCTCAGCAGCCTAGGCCTATAGCAGCATAACTAAGGGAGTGGTTCAGGGTCACCTGATCCAGCCCTAACTATAAGCTTGATCATAAAGGAAAGTTTTAAGCCTAATCTTAAAAATAGAGAGGGTGTCTGTCTCCTGAATCCAAGCTGGGAGCTGGTTCCACAGAAGAGGGGCCTGAAAGCTGAAGGCTCTGCCTCCCATTCTACTTTTAATCATCTTTAAACTTTAAACATCTCACTTAGTCATAGAGTTGGAAATACATGTTTGGCCTGTGCATGCTGAAGGGAGAGCTGCTAAATTTATTGTATTTTTATTTATGAGTTGGCTATGAACATTTCAGACTACCTCTCAGCGCTGTTGACGAGTCCCACTTTGTCGCACACAAACACACAAACAGTGTGTTTGCACCACATTCAGTGTGTTGGGATCTGGTCGCCCTGCGAGGCGTCTCTGTTTTCATTTCTGACATCACGAACATCACAGACAGGAAGCATCAGACGGTCCTAACCGTACCCACAGAAACTCTAATCCACCTTTGTGCACAGACCAAAAGGCTCTACTCTAAAAATGCTGTATATTGACTTATTTGCACGTCATTTTCCTGAAAAGGAGTTCATTATTAATCGTTTCATTAACTGTAAAACCTTATTTGTCATCTATAGACTAGAGTGACCTCACTGCATTTTCTTTCACTTCTCTGCCTTTTCCTCACCTCTCTGCTCTGCCTGTGTCTTGAAAAAGATTTTTAAAGTCTTAATCCGTCCCTTGCTGATTAACTAATATGCAAATATAAATTGTGGTCAGTAAATGCTGCGAAGAACGGCTGAAACAACGTCAGCCCCTAATGTAGGTCATGCACCGAGTTCCCACGGAGCAACAGGCTGTGGAATTACTAACCCAGACTTTTAAATCGTTTATGCATAAAACTGATGAATTCTTTTTTTAATTAATGTTGTATCAGAGATCATTATTCCACTGTGTAGATTTATGACTTTGGTTAAAGTTGCTGTTTGGTCATCCAGCATCGGCTAATTAATTTTTCCTGAATGTGCAGGAATATTCTCGACAGCCGCTTCTAATTTTGGTAAGAATCATGGGACGCATGATGAGCGATGTGATGCCTAAGTTTTCTTTGGCAGCTGTTAGAAACTAATTGTATGCTGCTAGATAACACACACACACACACACACACACACACACATGCACACAGACACACAAATCAGAGAGAAGACTATCAGCAAATGGTTCAAATTAGTCAAATCACTGGGGAGTCTGATTCAAACACATGGGATTCTTTATGCCTTCTTATGTTTGTGTGTTTAAGTGTCTGCGTGTTGAAGACCTAAAATCATCTGGTGGGGGTGGGGGGGAGTGAAGAATAACAAAGACTGATGAGCCCCATTATCCCGATGTGGGTAACAGGGTCAAGTGTCTGACTAAGAGTGGAGAGGATCAGGAGGCGGTGGGAAGAAGCACTGACCGGGATCTAAAGCTGACCGTGGTTCAGTGAGACTTTGAAGGAGAGGCTGAATGCATATGAGGGCAAGAGGGGGCAGCATCACTGCTGGAGGGTCACTCGAGTGTTGCATCCATCTGAAAACCAACAGAAACAGGCAGAAATCATCGCTGCTGAACACCAGCAGACGGGAACATTCAGCAGAAGGAGAATCTTTTTTACTACAATAGGGAGCTGACAGTTTCGTACGTATGCATGGTAAAGAAGATCCTGGTAAAGCAAATCCGTTCGTCAATCTCCACCACATAATACATTTAAAAGATGGGCGTAGCCACTGGGACGTCACCCAGAAGCCAAAGGGTCACAGACGCCTCCTAATCAGTAACATCTAAATAAAAAAAAATCTCACTCAGCAAACTGGAGCTCCGCCCTCTTGGACGGTCTGTTAGTCCAATGAAGGCACAGCAGCCATATTATTGGTCAGATAATTGCATTAAAAATGCTCCAAAAGGCTCCAACAGCACAAACACGGCCCAGAGGTCCAGTTCAGGGAGGGAGGTCTGGGTTTCTCTTGCTTAGGCTGCTGCCCCTGCAACCCGGCACTGGATAAATGGAGGAAAATTGGATGGATGAAGTTATAGAAACATTTTCTCCCCATACAGCTGTTATGAAGGGGGAAATTATCCACAGAGACCAAAGCAGTTTCTGTATCACGCTGTAAACATGTTGATTTCTGCTGGAAAGGTTTAACATGGGAGTCTGACTCTCTGTGGCGCCTCTGCTGGACACCAGAGGAACTGCAGCTGGAGGTTTCAGCGTAGTTAAAAATTAAAAGTGTGCAGGAACCGAACCACAACAAATAATAAGAAAATGCAGAACAATGACATGTTGGTCCAAAAAGACAGAACCAATGCAAAGAAATCCAAAACTAAGTGAACCAACAGGAAGAACCGGAGGCAGCTTAGGAGCAATGAAACACCGTGAATGTGGCGCTGCAGCTTTGGCGTCGGTCCCGAATGTTGATGCAACAAAGACAAAAATGCGCAGCAACCTTGTTACAACAAGAAATTGCTGTGCGAGGCACTTGCAGAATAAACCAGATTGTGTATAATAATGTACTCCGTTATGAATTGAGTTTTGCTGTCTATTTGGGGAAAAGAAAGATATAAACAGTGCTGCAAGAGGATTGTGTTTCTGTGGATCCGCTGAAAACAAATGCCACCCTTCCCTTTCATCAGATGCTGCTACATACACGGCAAAAAGAAAAGGAAACACGAATGTGCTGGGAATTGATAATATTCAGTGTTGGCTTTAAGGTGTTTAATGAGATTAGGTGGCATTAATCACTGAGCCGGCACCTCACTCATCACCCTAATTTAGGAAGATCGGCGGTTTGAAAGGCTGAACCTTCTGCTCAAACAGATATAGTTTGGCTGCAGGGCTTTGACTTTAAGCTCGTCATGCTGGAACAGCAGGGCCTTGGCGAGTGGCACACACTCTTTCAGGCCCTTAATCCACATTACAGTTGGCTGCCACTCTGCTTCCCACCCCACATCTTCTGCTCTATGATCAGACTGCGTGACAGACAGAAACACAGAGACAGGGTAAGCCTTCCTTCCTCCCTCCATATGTTTGTCTGTGTGTTGGGCGGCAGGAAGAAAGCGGTGCAGTGCTGTTAGTTTGAAAATGAAACCGGAGGCTCCTGCTTCTGCTTCAAAAATATCCCATCCATTAATGCAGCTTTATTTAAAAGTATAGATACGGTTAATTAAATTCTTGGAACAAAAACACACCCATGATGAGAGAAGCAGTCGTACAGTGACGGGTTTACCTGAGATATGAACTGTATATGTGTGTGTGTGTGATTTATGTGTAAGGTTTGTAGTTCACTTTGCATTATTGTGAGTATTTTAATTTAAAATACACAAAGACACTGATTCATCAGCAGTAACGGTTTATGGCTGAGTCCCAGAGTTCATGACGACAGATGAAAAATTCACCGACTGACGTGAGAGGGATTCCTTTAATGTCTGAACATTTTTGGTGAGCTTGTCCTTTGACCTTGAAAATGTGTTGGGCCCCTAAGGACCAAAAACCTTTTCATTTTCAGTTATATTACTGACACAAGCAAACAGGAGTGAAAACGTTACCTCGCCCAGGTGAGTCAGCACAAAAAAGAAATAACAGCTAACAATAAATGCAAAGCACGGTTATTCTTTTTTCATGAAAAGGACGAAAAGTAATTTTCTCTTTTGTGCTATAATAATAATTCTGCCATAATTAACTCATTCCAGTTTAATTCAGTTGAATTCATTCAGCACCAAATCATAATACAGATGTTCTCGGGGCACCTTTAGTACTACCGCCAAGACCTGAATAAACCCATCCCGGTGACAGCGGGAAAGAAGAGCTCTCTTTTAACAGGAACAACATCAGACCAACAATTAGAGGCGATCACAGGGAAAAAAACATGAGAAGCAAATACTGAGCAGGCTGGTGAGGCCAGCAAGTGCAGATCCTGAACCCAAACTGGGAGCTGGTTCCACAGAAGAGGGGCCTGAAAGCTGAAGGCTCTGCCTCCCATTCTACTCTGAAGTATCCTAGGAACCACAAGTAAGCCAGCAGTCTGAGAGCGAAGTGCTCTGTTAAGATAACATGACGCTGCGAGGACTTTAAGATACGACAGGGCCTCATTATTCAGGAGTTTGTGTGCGAGAAGACAAATTTCTTTCTAGTCCCTGTCAGTACTCTAGCTGTGTGTTTTGGATCAGCTGACAACAAAATGACAATAGAGGCTGTGTGCAAGCAACAAATGTATGAAGCAGTTTTTCAGGATCACCCTGAGGCAGGACGTCTCTGGCTGCAGTGATACTGTGCAGATGAGAGTGGGCGGTCCTAAAGATTTGTTTAATGTGTGTGTCACAGAACATGTTCTGGCTCCAGGATGACAAAAGTAAAAGGTGAACAGCACTGATCCCGGCACAGAACCCTGTGGAACGCTGTGCGTCACTAGTGTGTGTGTGCCGTCACCGCTGTTGGCAGAGCTGACGGCAACCATTGCAGGCAGCCTTTTCACATTAACAAACACTGCTGCTGGCTCGAGCGGCACTGCTGTTGGCAGGACATTTATTGAATTCCTGACTGAGAACTCTGACTGGCATAAAAAAATTTTAAAAAAGAGGAAATCATGCTTTTCAGTATTTATAGAAAATGTGTTTTATGTTTGTGCTGTTACAAAGAGGACATAATCATTCCCACTTCCTAAATGTGCAAGTGAACAGCTCTGAAACACAAGATAATTATTTTAATAGCTCATCATCAGCAGTCAGCAATGAGAGCTAGAGATTGTTTTTAAAAGGGCTATCTTCACAGGATTTAATAAAGTGTGTCAGCTAGCATGAACGCTGTTATCCAACATCTGAAACATGTGAGGCAGAAGCACTGGCATCGGTGAGGTCTGCGTGCTGCCTTTCACGTCCTGTTCAGTAAATATATTTAAGGACATTTTTCAAACTGCAGATGCTTCACCCAGACTCTTGGCTTGGTGTAGACTTTTGTCTCAACTCAGAATCTGATATTTGGAGACTTTTTTCACGTATGATGAAACACTTCTCATTGCAAATGTCTGAGCAGACTGTAGTATAACAAACGAGGCCTCCCCTCCTTTCTGCAGTTCTCTTAACGTCACGTGTCATTCAGTTTTCTGAGGTTACGCAGATCTCCTTTAACTGTGCAGAACGTGATTTGTTCTTGTATTCAATCTCCCTGCGTAACTTAAAGCAGGGAGTCCAGGGACACAGGCGGCTGCAGACACCACAGATGAGTCACTGCTGTTGTAGTTCTTTGAAGACAGCAATACGTAACTGAACGAAGTACATGACATAA